>MU227309.1:328501-345823 GCA_018584345.1 Thuja plicata
TCATTGAGAATTTAGGAATTAAATGTAATGTCAGATTTATGCAAATTTGGGTTTTCTACATTTGAAACTCAGTCAATTAAAGTCAATTAGGGGAAGAATTTGCCTAATACAATAGGACTTCGAAGATAAGAAAATGTACCAAAATTGATTGGATTATTAGGTGGCAATTTTGGGGTGTTACACTTAGAAGCTTTGGAGAGAGTGGGTAGGAGAGATAAAAAACTAGACCTACCAATGTTTATGGGCAAGATGGACCCTCAGTAATGTATGGATTGGGTATAATGCCTAGAAAATTATTTTGAGTGTGAAGATATCCCTATCTCACAGAGAACAAAGATTTCTAAGTAAAAAATGAAAGGAACTACACTAAGTTAGTGGAACTTCATACAAAGGGAGAGGGTAGAGAAAGAAAAAGACCCTATAACCACATGGAAGAAGATGTTGAGAGAAATCAAGAAACAATTTGTTCCTGAAGATTTTGAAGTAACTCTACATAAGAAGTTACAAAATTTGAAGCAGAAGGATCTTGATGTGGGATCTTACACTGATGAATTCCACAAGATCTCAATGAAGACAAAGACCCTTGAGAGTGAGAAACAAAAACTTGCTACATACATGAATGGGCTCAAGTACAGTATTCAGGATGAAATAAGTTTGTTTTGTCCCCAATCTGTACACTAGTGTTATCAGATGGCTATGAAGACTGAAGAGAAACAAAAGAGGAGAGGAGAACAAAATAGTAGAGGAAGGGGAAATGGTTTCAGAGGTAAAGGAAGGTTTTAAGGAAGAGGATCATCTCCAAGACCACAGGGAGAATCCAGTCACCAAGAGTATGAGAGAGAGAGAAGAATCATAGAGGCAATTTCAGAGGGGGTAGAGGCAATAGAAGAGGAAGGTCAAGAGGTAGAAGTAACCCTATGTTCACTGGGAAGTGTTTCTCCTGCAACCAGATTGGTCATCAATCCTTTAGATGCCCAAAAAAGGCCAATACATCAGGAGGAGATAGGAGAGTCCAAATCACCCAAGATGAGGACTGTCAAAGCATGACCTCTTATCACACCACTACATCCAAGCCTACAAAACCTGAGAAAGGAGAGTTCATAATGTTCAATAGGACACTCTTGAAGGTGCCAACTCCCAAGGAGCCCCCACAAAGGAAGAGTCTATTCAGAACTCACTGCAAGGTACTTGGTAAGATTTGCAAAGTTATTGTTGATTCTAGTTCTACAGAGAATTTAGTTTCCAATTCAATGATAGATAAGATTGGTTTGAATAAAATACCCCACCCAAGCCCTTATAAAGTATCTTGGCTTAATAAATATCAACAAACTTTGGTAGATGAGCAATGTTGGGTAGAATTTCAAGTAGGAGAATACAAGGATAAAGTCTTGTGTGAAGTTGTGAATATGGATGCATGCCACCTTCTCCTAGGAAGACCTTGGAAATATGAATTTTATGCTAAACATGGAGGTAAGAAAAAATTTTATACCTTAACTAAGAATGGGATTAGTTACACTAGGACACCCCTCCCTGATTCTGAGAAAGACAGAGCTTTAACAAACAGTGTTACCTAAGTGGGAGAGAAGGAATTTTTGAAAGTCCCTAAGGAAAGATACACACCTTGTTTTTCCATCATAGTAAATCCCAAAACAAATTCTAAGAAGATACCAAAAGGTCAAGAACCTCAGAGAAATGCTGGCCCCAAAGAAGTGCAAGATTTGTTGAACAAATAAAAAGGAATAGTTGCAGACAAGAGTACTGATGTTTTGCCACCATAGAGGGATATTTCCCATTGTATAGACCTCATACCTAGTTCTACCTTGCCAAATAAGGCTTCTTACAAATTGACCTCTGACCAAAATGCAGAAGTTGCAAGACAAATTCAAGAGTTGATGGAGAAAGGCTTCATTAGGAAGAGCATAAGCCCTTGTGCGGTCCCTGTAGTCCTAGCACCTAAGAAGGAGGGTACATGGAGGCTATGTACTAACTCTAGAGCCATCAATAGGATAACCATTAGATATAGGTTTACTATGCCAAGGATAGAAGATCTCATGGACTGTCTAGGAGGAGAAAAATATTATTCAAAAATTGACTTAAAGAGGGGTATCATCAAATTAGGATCAGAGAAGGGGATGAGTGGAAAAAAGATTTCAAAACCAATGAGGGATTGTTTGAATGGGTATTAATGCCCTTTGGTCTCTCAAATGCTCCTAGTACCTTTATTAGATTGATGAATGAGGTCCTTAAGCCTTTCATAAATCACTTTGTTGTTGTTTATTCAGATGATATATTGATCTTTAGCAAAGATAAAGATGAGCATTTGATACATCTAGATATGATAATGAAGAGACTCCATGAAGAGAAGTTGAGGATAAATTTGGAAAAATGTGTCTTTATGCAGGAAGAATTGATATTCCTTGGCTTTTTCATCTCCAAGGGTAACTTGAAAATGGACCCTTCCAAGATTGAAGCCATACTGAATTGGCCCACTCCAAAATCTTTCAGTCAGGTCAAGAGTTTCCATGGGCTAGCTATTTTCTATAGGAAATTTGTCAAGAATTTTAGTGGGGTGAGTGCACCAATGATAGATACTATCAAAGGGGGAAGGAAATGCAAGTTTGTATGGATTGATGTTGCAGACAAGTCCTTTGAATATTTGAGGACAAGAGTCTCTCAACAACCTATCTTAACACTCCTTGATTTTCACAAGGTGTTCACCATTGAATGTGATGCTAGTAAGAGAGCTATTGGGGGTGTTCTCAGTCAAGAAGGGAGACCTGTGGCATTCTTTAGTGAAAATCTTAATGAAGCTAAGAATAAGTAATCTACATATGATTTGGAGATGTATGCTATGGTCCAATCACTAAGAAAGTGGAGGCATTACTTATTTTCAAAAGAATTTATTGTATATATTGACAATCATGCATTAAGTTTTTTTAACAGGCAGGAGAAACTGAACCATATACACCTCAAGTGGATGGAGTACTTGCAAGCATTCACTTTCACCATAAAGCATAAGAAGGGGGTAGCTAATAAGGTAGTTGATGCATTGAGCAGAAGGAATTTGGCTATACAAGAAGTGACCTTGGAAAGTGTAGGTATCACTGTCCTCAAGGACATCTATCCCAATGATGCAGACTTTAAAGAAATTTACAAAGTTTGTTTGGAACTAGGAGATAGATATCACAATGAGTTTGCAGAATATAAGATTCAAGAAGGATTGTTGTTTAAAGGGAGTCAATTGTGCATCCATGATTTCTCCATAAGGGAGAACGTCATAAAAGAGAAACATTATGGATGTCTATCAGCCCACTTTGGTCTTGAAAAGACACTTGAGCTAGTAAGAAGATTCTATTTCTTTCCCAAGATGCAAACTGAGATAAGGAGATTTGTGGAGTGTTGTCTAGTTTGTCAAAAATCCAAAGGCACCAGTTCAAATTCAGGCTTGTACACACCATCACCCATTCCTAGTAAACCTTGGGACTCCATCAGCATGGATTTTGTATTGGGTCTTCCAAGAAAAAAGGAAGGATATGACATTGTTTATGTGGTTGTAGATAGGTTCTCCAAGATGTCACACTTCCTACCTTGTAAGAATACACATGATGCCTCAAGTATTGTAGGGATCTTCTTCAAGGAAATTGTAAGACTCCATGGTTTACCACTCACAATTATTCCAGACAGAGACTGCAAGTTTTTGGGACATTTTTGGCATACCTTATGGAAAAGACTTGGAACAAACCTAGTTATATCATCTGCTTACCACCCTCAATCAGATGGATAGACTAAAGTCATCAATAGGTCTGTGGGAAACATGCTTAGATGTCTGACAAAGGAGTATGGAGTGGCATGGGACTCAATCCTTCCATAAGAAGAGTTCTCCTATAATGATTCTGTCAACAGAAGTTCAGGACTCGGTCCTTTCCAAATTGTCTATGGATCCCACCCTAAGGGTGTCTTGGAGCTAAGAAACATCCATAATTTTGATCAAAGGAGTTCCCAAGCTGAGAATTTTGCAGAGGTAATGAAGAACATTCATCAACAAGTGAAAGAAAGATTGCAACAAACCTCTGAGAAGTATAAACAAGCAGAAGATGTCAAGAGGAGAGATGTTAAATTCAAGGTTGGAAACATGGTTATGGTTCACCTGAAGAAGGAAACATTACCCAAGAAAAATTACACCAAGTTGATGATGAAAAAGATTGGCCCCTTCAAAATATTGAAGAAATGTGGAAATAATGAATATAGAATTGAATTACCTTCAACTATTGGTTTATCCCCCATTTTCAATGTAGCTGACCTATATCCATATAAAGGTCCTGTTACTGATGTCTCCATTGTAGGTGTTCAAGATCTAACACAGGACAAGGATATAAAAGATCTACCTAAACCACCATCACAAGAGATTGATTGTATACTGGACAAGAGGATAGCCAAACAAACCAGGAGGTCTACTTTCTATGAATATCTAGTCAAATGGAAACACCATTTAGTGGAGGATGCTACTTGATTGACACACAAAGATATCAAGAATACTGGCTTCAATTTAGAAGATATCCCAACTCAAGGGACTTGAGAGTTAATTTTGTCTTGGGGAGTATGGTGCAGTGCACCCAGGACTATCACGATGTAAATTTTTGAGTTGTAATAACTGGATTGGTCTTAGATGATCATCCTATTTTGGTTGTGGATCCATTTTTTTGGTCAAGGATCTCTTAGGCAATCTTATGATCCTAGAGATGCCTTAGTCCATTAGGATCATATGTTTAGGTTTAAGTTGCTTAAAGTATGTTTTTATGCTTTTATGAGTCCTAAGTGTTAAATTCATTAGATTCATTTCATTTTGGTCATATTATGTCAAGTTGATAGGTTAGGATCCAATCCAAAAGTCTTCGAGTGCAAAAAGACAAGATTTTGCCAAATGTTTCAAAAGATGTAAGAAAATGTTGCTCATGCAATTTCCAAAAGTTACTCAAGAGTTGCAAGATGGAAGCCCAATAGTCATAGGGAATTTTGGATTGATTTGACTTCACATATGAAATGTTTTTAAGTGATCACTTCAAACCAATATGGTTAGTGTTAGCTCTCAAAATTGCACCCTGTTAAGCTCACAAAAACTTAACCTTTTGGAGAAACACGGAAACATTCCAAGTTTGTGGGTAAACTATGGTTGGAATGAATCTCTGGGTCCTAGGCCGGCTTCCTATCTGGTGATCACCTGTTTTCTTTTTGAAAGACTGAAAACTGATGGGGAAAAGGGATAAAAGGATTGCATGAAAACGTAAATAGCTGAAATGAAACCTAAACTAAGGTGATCCACCAAATTTGACATGAAAACATAACACACACAGGATAAGGCCCTGGGTCAACTAACTGAATTTGAGGTAAAACACAAATCTCTTGTATAGGCATGCATTAATATTTTGTAACAAGGTCATGATTAAACCTGTTAAGAGGAAAGAGTTCATAGTTAACAGCTCAAAATGTAAGACACTAGTTACAACCTGCAAGCAAACATACTCTTCTGTGAGTAGATGCTACAAATGGGACATGATTAAAAGGAAATAAAATCATTCACAATTAACCCATCAACCATCTAAAATGCATATAAACAAGCAGAAAAGAGACAAGGCTAACACAAATCAATAAATTGGTTCCAAGAACTTCAAACTCTGCATATTATTTCTCACAATGAGTTGCAGACTTCTACAAAAATGCATCAAGGACACAGAAAATGTCACAAGCATGCCTCCTTACATAAATCCCCCTCTCTACAAATGAACCTTTTTCTCATACTTATACAACTTCACCCAACCATATCATTTATGAGGGCCAAAATATCAGGGGTCGGATGCAAAGAAAAAGGCCTATTTTGGGACCTCCAAACAAGTAAAAAAGGTGCGAAAGAGGCTGCAAAAGTCATGCCTTATCAACTTGGTCATAATGGTCACTTATAAAGGCATTCTTATCTCTCTAGAAGAGTCACAAAAGTCTCTGAATTGCAAAAACTTTTCTGCAGACCCAAAAATGCATCTTCTGACCTTTTAAAATCTGATCTTTCCATCTGTAAAAATCTGATTTCCAGCGGTCTGAGAAAATATCTGATATCTTCTGTCTTTGAAAAAATCTGATTATCCCCTTTGTCTTTAAAAAACCTCCGGGAATAAAACATGGATTTGCAATAAAAATATTAGAATTCCCTTTGAAAATTATCTCTGTGTACATTTTAAACTCTTTGAAAATCTCAGACTTATGCATATTTTACCCAGAAATCAGCAGAAATTGGCAAGTAGCACCTTCCCATTCGCTCTGAAAATCACTTTTCCAACTCGACTGTATTACTTTTGCCTTTTGTGAGTGAGCGATGCTTTCTGTTCTTTAACCTGTTGCACCCTCGCGAGTTGTTTTCTGATCATCTTTATTGACTGGCGACTGAGATATGTCCTTGAACGATCTCTTTATTCGCGGGCCTCTGTCACTAACCATGGTTCCATCTCAAGACTTGGCGACAATGTGTTTTCTTACCTTTGGCTAACCTAAGTCACAATCTGGTGATCTCACAACATAACTGAAATCATAGTCGCACATAGTTAACATTAACTCATCATTACTTTTGAGACCTTGCGACTACCCATTGCTCTTAACCATTACGGTTATCTCTCAGTCACTGAGTGCTTGCATTTCATTTCAAGATTATGCGACAGTGCTTAGTCGCCCAGTCGGGAGATATAAGCCCTGAGCATTCAATTTTACCCTAACAGGTCTTATGTGCCCCTTTTTCGCTTTTGACGACTGCGCGACATACCTTAATCGCCAAGTCGGGAGGACTTTCCCTTGGGGCACTTTTCTTCTTAGACTTCGCGACTACCGTCGGATCTTCTGATCTTTTCATCTTACGGCTGTCGCTTAATCGCCAGATGTTTGAACATGCCCTTAAATTTTTCTCAGACACCACGACTAAAGGGAAAGCATCCTAGTCTCAAATTCGTTGAGTCCATTTTCTCCTTCTGGCGACATCCCGACTAAGAATTACTGCAAACCATAGACAGTCAGTCGCAAAGTCTAGGTTAAAATCTCTTAACCGCCGTTCCATTTCGAGATCATGCGACTGAAGGCTTGACTTAACTTTTAGCTTTGGCTTGATTTGGCGATAACACGACATGTAGTAATCACGAAGTCTGAAGACACTTTCATAACTGTTAAGAATCTGTCGTGATCACCCGACTGAGCAGTGGGTCCCTTCTTCATAGAGCCTTATGATATAAGTATCCTGCGACTACCCGACTATGAAGAAATCGCTGAGTCTCAGAAGGCCAAAGGAATATTTTGATTATGAACGAGACAATGCAACCGAAGGAAAATGCAAAGTCATGGAGACAATTGGAATATTCGCTTAGGGTAACGTGACGAGGCGACCAAAATTAAAACACATGCCTTAAGTGAAAGGAAAAAGTAACAACGAAATAGAACGCCATGACTTAGGGTTTAATTGTAACATTTATCATTGGAAGACTAAGGGTTTTCAGGGTTTTGCAAATGGAGCCAGGTTTAGACTTGAAAACCTGAAAACATGACAGAAATAAAGCCATACTGAACAAGAAGTAGCTGATTTGAGAACACCATTAATAACTGGGATGCACCCTTCAATCTATCTGAAAAACATAACCAGCTCCACTTTATTGAGCTAGGAAATAAAATGGGTAACAGTTAGAAGTTCTATATTGAATTTTTGATGCATTTGAAGTTACTGGTTCTATTCTCTTTCTTCTTGTATGGGTCTCATTGCCAGAATTTTCTCCATGTATATTTTATTCAGGTTTTTTCTTTTTTGCAATCTAGTGGATATCTTGGATGTTTCAGGTCCTAGGATAATTTTTCTTGCATGAGATGACTCCTTTTTATCTATTACATGTGTTCTTACATCTTTATTTCATTCCTTAGCATTGTAGACATCTATTTTTGTAGCATTTTTTTTGTAAACGCGCTAAGATAAAGTGTCATCTATTGCATGCTTGGGATCTTGCACATTTCTATGCCTATTTTTACTTGCACTACATTATAAAGTTCATGGGGGGTTTAATCTACCTTTTTAAGTGAGTGTTCCTTCCATGACATTAGCCTCATGATGTGTGTCGAGAGATTTATCATCCATGAAACCATCCTTTATATGTGATTGTACTTTCTTTGACATGCAGTTGTTCTGGGAAGTCTGGTTCAGTGTACGTATCATGGCTCTCCATGCTTAACATTATGGGGGTATCTAATGTTGGTTCTAATGGCTCATCAATTTGAGATCGAGTGAGCTATGTATTCAGTATTTGTTCCTATGTACTAGGCGAATGCAGTGGCAGGGTACCTATGCATTTCAATGAGATGGATCATTTACCATTTGGACACTCTTTCATTCCTATTTTCAAGGCATCCTTCCATATTTTGATCATCTCTTCAGACTTTAGTATTTTTTCCATCTATATCTTCAAGTTCTGATGTTTGCCTTGTTTCCCATCCTATTTTGAGCAGTGTCATTTGAGGGCACTCATACAGATTACACTCTTCTCTACCTGATCAAATTCTATTTCAATGGAGATTCTAGTAATTATTTTTTGACAGTGTTTGCAGCTTCATGCTTCAGTGGTATTACTCTCTAGTTTGGAGGATTCTTGAGTCCTTCACTAGGCTTCATCTCTTTTCAGAGAGGGATTTTTCCCACTTGGTTGTCTCCTTTTCTCCTCTTTACATATATTTTTTTGTACTTGAGTACCTGATCAGGCCATGTTGTCAGGACACATTTCCTGCTT
Source organism: Thuja plicata (assembly GCA_018584345.1). Classification (NCBI taxonomy): domain Eukaryota; kingdom Viridiplantae; phylum Streptophyta; class Pinopsida; order Cupressales; family Cupressaceae; genus Thuja; species Thuja plicata. The sequence goes on from MU227309.1 coordinate 337,300, forward strand.
TCAGTAATTATTTCTAGGTTTTTAGCTTCTCCCTAAGTTTATCTTAAGGGGGGATGTTAGAGTAAAAATGTATTTTTACTTATTAATTAAATCATTATAGATTTAATTATTAAGTCACTTTTTATCTCTAGTTCACTTAAGCTAAACTTTAGGCATGTAATAATTAATTCTTTATTAATTATTATCATGCAGCCTAGGTTTCTCCCCTTTTTAGGGTTTTGATCACCTTTATAAGGATTTGATCTCTTTGTAATTATTATTCCCTCTCTGAATGAACATTTATCTTTCAGATCAATCTATGTCTTGTCTCCATTCTTTGCTTTTGTAATAGGCTATTTTGCATATAGTGGATCTTGGTAATTGAATTCTTCAAATCCTAACAAGAAATACCCTCTATTTTAAGGGTTTTATGTATAGGCACTATAGAAAGTGGTATAGGTGCCTTTTATGGTGTATAGGAACCAAAAGATAGGGTATAAGTGTTGTAGAATGTGGTACAAGTGTTGATCATTTGGGCACAGGCGGTGAACTGGTGAAAAGTTTGGCAATTTGTTATTTTTTTAGGTTTTTAAGTTGGATTGAGATCTTCAATGGATGTTCTCTTCTGATATATTTGATCATCAAACATAGAAAACACAAAACCAATTGTTTTCTCCACCCTTAAGCTAACACAAAGTGTATGTTATAGATCATTTCCATGAGTCTTTTCACAAGAAAACAAGTCCAAACAAGCTACCTAAGGTCAATTTGGCTTAATGAAGCTTATAAAGGTAGGCTTGCTAATGTAACCAAGATTTAATTTGGATTCCAAAAAAAAAATCAAATTATTCAAACAAGGAAAATGCATACGTACAAAGCGCAATTGAGTCATATAGCCCTACGAGTCCAGACATTTGATATTTTTGCCCTCTAAGTCTTTCAACTTAAATGAGGTCTTTGTTTATAGTGGGTGGATGTATGTGGCTTGACCCTATTCTCACTTCCCTCTCACCGGCCTTGCTCAGGTGCACTCTTGGGAGGTAGACCCACTAAAGCTCTAACATGTTCATTGAAAGAAAGAAAATGAAATGAGAAAGTAGGTTTAGGAGTTTGATTCACCAAAAGGTGAAGAGCATATCCCTACCACTTCTCACCTCCAAACACAATTAACAATGTTCTTTCCCAAGCCTTTTAATCTAATAGAAATCCACACTTCTAGGAGTTTGATTCACCAAAAATGTAAAGAACATATCCCTAATGCTTTCCTTCACAAACTAGGAGGCTTATTTTATGTGTTTGTTCATTCCTTGGCTCCTCTACATCTCAAGTTTAGCACTTCTAGGAGTTTGATTCACCAAAGGTGAAGAGCATATCCTTAATGCCTTACTTAGGATTCCAATTTTCTTCTAATTAGGATAGATATAGAAATTGATAGATAAGCCACAATTTAAGCAAATGTGAAATAGTTGTTGTTACCTTGTTTGAAGCTAGCAAAGGCTAGGCGCATTTGTGAGATTTTTTATTTGCATTTTCACTCACCAAGGTTATAGCTCCTGCTCCTTTACATCCCCTTCACACACATTAGTCCAACACAATTCCCACACAAAGTGAATAAATTAAAATGAAAAGGAAATGCTCAAATTCTCCTAAATGTAGTGATCAACTTTAAATGGGAGCATCAAAAGGAGAATTATCCAAAGGACTATAAGGAAAATTGAAAGAAACTTGATAGAGATCAATTATCCTCCAATATCAGTGCATGAGAATCCTTTCTTGCAACAAAATTTTAGCTCCAGTGGAAGCCTTTACCTCTTTCCACCTTCTAGTTTATTTCTTATCGTCTTTGATCTTGTAGTAACTAGGAATTTGGGATGTGGGACTTCTCACCTTCCTATGCTTAGCCATCTGCAAATCATTTCAAAACAAGATTAGCTTCAAAATATTCAAATTTCAACTATCATGTGTAAGCGCTATGTAGAAACATGCATAGGTGCCAAAATAAGTTGCATAGGAGCCAAAATAAAGTGCATAAGCTAAGACAAAATGTAGAAGCTCTCTAATTTAGGGTACGGGCACTAAAAGACAGTGAATAGGCACCAGAAGATGATGTAGAGGCACTAAAACATCAATAAAATGTCAACTTATTTTGCATAGGCACTGCTCTTTGAGGTGTATAAATTTTCCTTTAGGGCACATGCGCTGATTTTTAGTGCACAGGCACTCATCTTTAGGGCATAGGCGCTCATCTTCATGGTATAGGTGCCAAAACTCTAGAAAAGCTCCAAATCTGCATCAAAATCACTCATTTCCAACAAACAAAGTTAGTAGAGGCAATATGTCCCAAGGTGGGTGTCATTTTATATAAAATTAAATGTATATTCATGAAATATTAACTCAATTTACTTAGTTTGAAAGGATTCAAAGATATAGCATGCTAAACATCAAATTGATCTATCAAAACCGTCTCATGTCTCTCTAAATAGGAAAATAAAACAATGCTCTCAGATCTTAAGCATTCCTAAAGTGACAATCCTAAAATAAGAATTAAAAGATAAAGATAAATGATAAGAAAATTAAGCTAAAACATGGTGAGTTACGATGCAATTTAACTAAAGATGCAAGAACAAAGCTAAAAGAACTCAAATAATGCTAAGCATGGATGCACAAATTAACTATAATGAAGATGCAAATGGTGAATGGGTGATTTTCTCTTATAATGCTTCCTATTTATAGGATTTTCCAAGGGTAGGGGGTAGAGTGAACTAATCTTGATCAAGGTTCAGTCAAGTTAATGGTTTCAAATATTGGGACAAAGAGACAAGGATGGATGGTCAAGATGCACCTCAAGATGACTGGTTGAGAATTGATTTGTCCGTAATCCATATGATTCAAATGCTCTCACCTCATTGGATGATTGAGTTTTTGTCTTTATGTGGTGGGAGAGAATAAATGCACTTAATAAATTTGATTTAATTAATTCATTTAGCCATGGGTTCCCTTGAATGGATTGGATTAAATTTGATTTAAACTGTATAATTAATTGATTAAAATAAATTGCACAATTACTTGATCTTTTTTATTTAATTAATCCAATAGCTTTGATTTCCAATTAGTTCATGCTCTGATGTTCAAAATGCTTGATTTTCATTTTATTTATTTCTTTTTGATTTGTCTTGACCAATTTAGGGTGTCTACACAAATATCTAAATCTACCAATAAAATCAGTCACTTTTTTCCTTAATAGCTTGCTTATAATGAACCAAATTAGTTAAAGAAATTTTAGTAGAAATATTATTAAATCAAAGCATTACCTAATTTTTGAAAGGAATCTATAGGAAAATGGGTAAGGAACAAAGCCATTATAAGACCTTATCTCTAAATGTCCTAGTAAACAACTTAGCCACAAGTCTGATTATTTGAGAAGTCACTACACAAGGTTTGAAATGTTTTCACATGAGTAAATAGATCACCTTTTTCATTGTATGTTTCTAATTGTGGTATCTACATGTATTGAAGGATAATCACACAAACAATGTCATGGAGTAATGGGCTAGCAATGTCACAAGTTGGGATGTTGTATTTATATTGGGCTATGGAAGCTAGTTTTTGTAAGGATGAAACACTTTGGGAAAAGTTATTAATGGTTGCTTCAGTGGATAGGTTAGTATTGGACATGTTTGAGAGTGAGGGATGTGGGGTATTATGTAAAATAAATGGGGCATTGGAATATGAGAATGGGACATTGTGGTAAGCAGGTATGGGAGAAGGTTGTGAAATACATGGAACATTCATAGGGGGAGGTATGACAGGATTATGAATTCTATCAAGACTAACATGTGTAGGGTTGATGTTTTAAATAGATATATCCATGACAGGTGGAGTATAGGTAGACACATTAAGAAAGGATGTTGGAATGTGAATAGAATTCTCAACATTGGTATTAGGATTTGAAAGATTAAGAGTGTCAACACAAACTCTCATAGACATAAGATTATCATTGATAATATGAGACATTCCACACAACAAATCTAAATCATTTTCATCATTTTGAACCATCCTCCTCAACCCTTCAATCAATGGGATTTCCTCACTACTAGAATACTCTTGACCCATCCAATGTTCAAGCTTTACCAATTATTGACAAAAAATTTCACTTAGATAGGAGACATTCTTGTTAAGGAGAAATCCTCATCATGAGAAGCATGAGAAAAGTGGTTTTCAACAATGATATATATTTTATTGGAAGGCATAGAGGTATCATCTACATTCCAAAGGATAATGGTAGTTTAATCAGGCTCTATACCCTTAAGGGAAGCCATAAGTCTACAACTTATCACAAGGATACTATATGTAGGGATCAAGGCTATAAAACTCATACACAAAGAAATAAAAGAAGGGGATGTCTAAACAATCCAAATCACAAATAAATTGATCATTGAAACATTTCATGAAATGAAGAAAATTTGAATCCTTGAATGCAAGGAATGTAATAATTAAATATGTAGATAAGATTTGAAATGAAAGAATAAGGACCATGCAAGTATATATTAAATTTATGCAAAATAATACCTAATATAAATGTATTAATGATAAATTTGAACCATGATTTGTATATATATACCCTAATGAATCACATGTAAATCAAATCCAATTATCCAAAATAGGAGCAATATATAAGGAGTCAGGATCACCAAAATGTAATGAAAGAAATAAGTGGTGCTCTCTAGGATGCATGAAGAAACTAGGAAGCTTAAACCTATCTCCTTTCTTACATTGGAAGAAAGACGATCCACTAATGCTCAAAACGAATGCAACAATATGTGGATACAATGATCCTTATGTAATGGAATATGACCATGAAAATGAATTTTAGAAATGCAAGATCTAGGGCTAGATGGAGAGAAAATATGGTTTTTTGGATGCACATGACAACAATGGACTAACAAACTAATTTTGGGATGAGATATGGGGAACAAAGACTATGAATGGCCTAAAAACCAAATGTTGGGCCAAAATAGGAGGATGAGGGTGTCTCACGCGCCCTAGTTGAGGACATGGGTGACTTCCTCATCTTTGTCCAAACACTTTTTGACGAATCCAATTACAAATAATTGTCATTCTCCTAACCTATTCATGGCTCTTCCCACATGTACACCAATTATTCCTGCACACTAAGAAAGAGGGAAAAAGTTGTGTAGAAAGGGTTCACAAAAGTCAAACCCCAATTTAGGAATCAATCTTGAAATAGAAATGAAAAATTCTTTAAAGGAAAGTGTGCTAATATGTAACAAAGGCTTGATCTAAAAATTAACATTTTCTTATACCTTCATAAACCTTCTTGATGTCAAAATTATCACAAAGATGCTTGAAGTTATCTTGGATGTTGACTTTTAGGATAGGACGATCATGAATTCCTTCACAAATTCTTAGATCTGCAAATTACTTCTTTTCATCCATGTCATGAATGCTTGATCTTTTGAATTGAACTTGGTGCTTGCTTGATTACCTTGACTGGAATTGGATGGATCTTATTTGGATGCTCTTGATACCTAATGAATTCTTGAGATATTTCTTTCTTACCAAAATGAGGGAGGTAAAAAAATTTATGTACTTCACCTAGCTATTTCAAGGTGAAAAACTTGAAGGAGGCCAACAAGGATCTAAGAATACCACTAAAACTAAATAATTGTTACCTGATTTAAATTTTGGTCCATTTCTTAGAGATAGGGACAATCCAAAGTCACCCTTGTCTATCCAAAGTGGACCCAAATTTGGACCATAGCTCCTATTTGGTATGGAGATGCTAGAAAAATGCACAAAACCGAGGTTGGATAAAGCAAAAAGGACATGAAAGCCTTGGAACACAAAAAAAAATCCTAAGTAGAAAATTGTATAAGGATACAATATACGACACTACAATAACTTTGTAACCACCACTACAAATTATGACTCTTCAAGAGGGCCATTACAACTAAAATTCCAAGTTAGGGCAATCCCACAATATTGGGTTACACTTTTTTGCACATCCAGATTTTTGTTGAAATTGTATATTTTTAAGAAAATATAATTATTTAAGCCTTGATAGGTACCATTTGAAGGAATTAATTGAAGAGGTTTAGATCAAATCCTCTTAGATCAAATTCTTTCGTATAGAACCTATCTACTCTTCAATCACACTCAAGTAATGGGTCTCCTTTACACCTATCAAAATGCTGATAAAAAATCACTTTGACATTAACTTTTGGTGGATCAAATGAATTCATTTAGAAGTTTTGTATATTTAGTCTTTATTATTAGCTTTCTGAAAAGTAAAATTTTTAATATATTCAGTTTTATTACTATGTTTATTTTATATTTCGAAATAATGTAGGTTTTTCATCAAACATTTAGATTTTTCTTTCACATTTATGGAAAATTTCAAAAATACAAGAAAAAATGGTAAAAAAAATATATTTTCTCTAGGTATTCATATCCCCATTTCAACACAAAAAGAAGAAGTTAATACAAATGTGTAAAGAAAATTTGATGCATTACAAAATACACTTCTATCCAAATTATAGCTACCCTGACTTAAAAAATTAACTTAAAAAATTTTTGTACCAAAAAAATTTGAAAAAATATCCATAGCTTAGATATTGGTGTTACAAATCTATATTTTAAAATTTAAGCTTTATTCTTGCTAAAAAAAATGTTATGCATTTTAAAGTAAATGTCGCTTCATTAAAATGTTGATTATTGTACAAATTAAGTTATTAAAAGTTATGTAAAAATGTGCACAATTAATTTTTAATTTGTTAAGAAGAATATATTTAGAATCTACACAAAAAATCTCACAAATGATTAGTTTAATTCATTTTCAAAATTCTTAATGATTTAGCTACTATACGTGTTAGAAAGTGAAGACTTAGTGCAAAATATGGATTTCAATGTCAAACTTGGCCAAAAAGTGTAACTCGGTATTGTGGTATCACATGTCAATGGAATAATACTAATAATTCCACCTAAGAGGACACCCAAGTACTATCTCCAAAGTGTTTAGAGACATTATGATGCAAGAGCATCCAAGGTATAAGAGCAATCTTGCATCACCCAAAAATATTGTCTAGTTTTCAATAAGGGCTATCTTCGGATAGGAATGCTATTTTGGCAAGTTTACTATTTTTTAAGTAAGTTGTTCATGTGAGCACAGATTCTTCTAATTGCTTTCCTAGAGGTTCATTTAGGATATATAAGCCTGCTAATAAAGTTTCATGGCAAGGTCAAGTCCAGTTTTGAAGATATAGCATTTTCTATTTTGCGGGGTAGTACAAAAAATTTTAACTCAGTTTTGAAGGCCTTAGAGGCTCCAAAAAAGGGGTCAAACTTCAATCTTCTAGTGCTTCCCACGCTTAAGGCGTAGAGTGCTTCATGACATTTTTTGATATGGGGTCATAATAACCAATCGACTCAATGACTCACAAGTTATGGTTTTTGGAAGTTGGGCCTTCAGGACTCAAGTTTAAATACAAAACAAATAGTGAAAAACTCACTTAAGGGGGGAAATTGAACCGTTGGGTGCCAAAATGGGAAAGTTTCACTTTCTAGAATATTCTAAGGTAGTTAATTGTGCTACTTATATAGGGCCGAAGGGGGATTTTAGGGTTCAGTTCCAGAAGTGTATGTTGTGGCTCTGTCTTGCAGAATATTATAATGAAAATGCTCATGTGACTGTAGCATGTTATTTTTTTTAATGTTGTAATGTTATTTCATTGAAAATAATAGAAAGCTAGTGTTTATGTTCTTGCCATTGTTTTGTTCTTGCAATTTTCTATTTATTTTCCTGTTGTATTGTGTGTGTTTGGGTGAATAAGGGGAATGCCCTTCATCACATTACCTAAAGTATGTTTGAGGATTGCAACTAAATATTACACTAACACAAAATTTTCCTAATTGATAGCATACATTGCATGATATTAATGTGAAAAATAAAATAAATTGAGTAGATTCTAGCTTGGGAGAAATTAGAGAAGGGTTTCAAGGTCTTAATTTCTCTATACATTACATTTCACTAGAAAGAGATCAATCATCTTCTCCTACAATATTACTTTAGTAATGATATATTTGTCTATGATTTGTCTCAACTGCTTAAACAAATATTCAATCAAAACTTTAAATAACTCTCCAATATTGTTAATAATTCTCAAATACACTTGCGGTGATCACAGATGGAAAATGAGGGATTTTAAGAAGCGTGAGAATGGAAGGGAGGAAAATTAAACTGGGCTAATTGTAGTCGAAAACTTGACTTAAAAAATCATTTTGATTCTAGACACATCAACATGGATTTGTTGAAATTTTACATATGAATTTTTAACAATAATCTAGTAAAATAAAGACTATTAGAACAAGGACGCATAGCGTCTAGTTCCTGCCGAAGTTCTAAAGATTAAGCTTTAGGATATTTGGCGTACAGTTAAAATAATTTAATTAAATTTTAATATCCTATAGAATTACCACTAAATAGAATTTTCTTTGAAACTAAATGTAATATAAGTCATTAAAGTAA
>MU227309.1:345928-364860 GCA_018584345.1 Thuja plicata
TTAATTAGTTGCACATATAATATTATAAACAATAGTAGCAAAATTCAAAATATTTTAGAACTATATAAATGTAAAAAGTTGTTAAAAAATAAAGTGTTATCATTGGACAACTAAAATGAAAATATCTCTCCATTAAAAACAAAAGTCTCACCCACAACTGTAGCCATACTCAGCCAATAAAAGTAAAAATAAATAATTTTTATTTCAATATAGAAAACTCAAAAGATATTCAAACTATGTCAATTAAAAAGTTGTTGAAAAATACAATGTTCTGATTGGACAATTAATAGAAACAATAGCATTGCATTGAATGCTATAATATCCTGCCTACGGCAGGAACTAATAAAGCATAAAAAACAAAACATGGAGAATTGCAAAAAGCATTGAAAAACTAGTATGGGTGGAATTAAGTATTAAAAAAATAGTACCGTTGGAAAAAAGCATTAAAAATAGTACCATTAAAAAAGTTGGGGGTTATAAATAATAGGGAAAACCTGTGTTATTCATTCCTTGCTCCTCTCTTTTTATTTCAAAATATTTTTTTCCTTTTTGGGATGATTTCTTCTTCTCACATTGTCCTGTTTTCTTCTTTCATTAAATTTTCTATTGCCTTTGTGTTTCTACAATTTTTTAAAGGTTTCTTTTTAAGTTAATAATTGTTTTCTCCTATACTTTCATTTCAGTGTGCACTTAATTCTTTGCCCCCTCTATTCAATGGTGGAAGCAGAAGAAAAGACACAGAAGAGGCGGCAGCAGTAGAGGAATGAGAACATGCAAAATTCTCCTTCTCCCAGGTAATCCACTACTAACTAGTTTTTAATATATACAATAGTTAAATTTTTGGTTGAATTTGTGTATGATACTTTCTCCATACATTTTGGTTGAATTTGTGTTTGATACTTTCTCCATATATTTTGGTTGAATTTTTTTATGACTTGTTGCGAATGAGAATTCCTATTCTTCTAGGGTATGTATTACTAATTTACAATATGTACAATAATTAAATTATGTGGGTTGAATCTGTTGGATTTTTAGAATCAAATCTGATTGCCTTGAGCCTCTTTCTTTGACTTCTAAAATATCTCTCCTCTGTTTGATGCTGATAAGTGTAAATCAGATATTTTGTGAAGACTTTATTTGAAAGATAACTTTAAATCAGATTTGATGTGAACTTTGGCTGATAAGTTCAAATCTGATTTGATTTGTTTTTTGGAACAACAAATTGATTATAAATACTATGTATTGCATACTACTTCTCACTCCCAGTTGAGTCCAGCTCCGTAGAGCTATAAGAGGCTGTCCAAAACAGCAAACATCATAGAAGAATGTAGCAGCAAATTAGTTTATTGTAAGTGCTATGTTTTATCAGAGACTTGTTTATTGCAACAACAGTTGTAATTTGATTATCTTGTCAAACAGTGATTGCTTCAAGATATTTTGTATTCAGCTCCAGTAGCTGCAAGTTTATTTTATTGTGGAAGTTATTTCCTAATTAATAGAAGCAAGAGAAGCTTGCATATCTTCAATTATGTTCATGTTTATGCTCTGCCCTGTTTTGGGGATTTTAATTAATTGCTTAATACAGAGCATTTCCTATGTATTTCCAGAATATAGAGTGATTCTATATTCTTTACATGGTATCAAAGATGATTGGCCCTCAATCCTTGTGAGTTTGGGCATTTTTTTTGGGGTATTTGAATTTCTTGCACAAGAAACATGGCTGGAGATGTAGGAAAGAGCTGGCAGCAGCCACCGTCCTTTAATAGAAAAAATTATGATGTTTGGGCAAAGAAGATGAAGACCATAATGGTTGGAAATAATTTGTGGAAGCTTGTGGTCAATGGATTCGTAGTTTATTTGGATCAAGCATGATCGTGTTTTGTCGGCTGAAGACAATGGGGGAGTGTTGGATTCTCAGAATAAAATATGATTGCCTTGAGCCTCTTTCTTTGATTTCTAAAATATCTCTCCTCTGTTTAATGCTGATAAGTGTAAATCAGATATTTTGTGAAGACTTTATTTGGAAGATAACTTTAAATCAGATTTGATGTGAACTTTGGCTGATAAGTTCAAATCTGATTTGATTTGTTTTTTGGAACAACGAATTGATTATAAATACTATGTATTGCATACTACTTCTCACTCCCAGTTGAGTCCAACTCCATAGAGCTGTAAGAGGTTGTCCAAAACAACAGACATCATAAAAGAATGTAGCAGCAAATTAGTTTATTGTAAGTGCTATGTTTTATCAGAGACTTGCTTATTGCAACAACAGTTGTAATTTGATTATCTTGTCAAACAGTGATTGCTTCAAGATATTTTGTATTCAGCTCCAGTAGCTGCAAGTTTATTTTATTGTAGAAGTTATTTCCTAATTAATAGAAGCAAGAGAAGCTTGCATATCTTCAATTTTGTTCATGTTTATGCTCTGCCCTGTTTTGGGGATTTTAATTAATTGCTGAATACAGAGCATTTCCTGTGTATTTCCAGAATATAGAGTGATTCTATATTCTTTACTCTGTGTGATATATTCTTGGTGTTAAAAAAACATTGATGCTTAACACATTCATCCCAATATATGCTTAAGAGGATGAGCTATGACATAAGGAATAGATCCAAGATTTGCATCCTTCAGTTTTTCATCCCTTTAAGCTTGTAAATCAATGGTATTTTAATTTGATGAGTTGTGAATTTGTGTATGATACTTTCTCCATACATTTTGGTTGAATTTGTGTTTCATACTTTGTCCAAATATTTTGGTTGAATTTGTTTATGACTTGTTGCGAATGAGAATTCCTCTTCTTCTAGGGTATGAATTACTACTTTACAATATGTACAATAATTAAATTACGTGGGTTGAATCTGTGTGATATATTCTTGGTGTTAAAAAAACATTGATGCTTAACACAGTCATCCCAATATATGCTTAAGAGGATGAGCTATGACATAAGGAATAGATCCAAGACTTGCATCCTTCAATTTTTCATCCCTTTAAGCCTGTAAATCAATGGTATTTTAATTTGATGAGTTGTGAATTTGTGTATGATACTTTCTCCATACATTTTTGTTGAATTTGTGTTTGATACTTTCTCCATATATTTTGGTTGAATTTTTTTGTGACTTGTTGCGAATGAGAATTCCTCTTCTTCTAGGGTATGTATTACTAGTTTACAATATGTACAATAATTAAATTACGTGGGTTGAATCTGTGTGATATATTCTTGATGTTAAAAAAGCATTGATGCTTACACATTCATCCCAATATATGCTTAAGAGTATGAGCTATGACATAAGGAATAGATCCAAGATTTGCATCCTTCAATTTTTTATCCCTTTAAGCATGTAAATCAATGGTATTTTAATTTGATGAGTTGTGACAAATGTTCATTGAGCTAAGTTTAACATCTTTGAGGTAGACTTGAAGAGATTATTGAATCCCATATAAAGTCATGTCACTAGTCATGGCCTGCACCTTTTTCTTTAAAGCCACTAATGTAAATGCTTCATCTTTTGGGTGGTTTTTGTGCCACAAACATTTGATTTTTAGTCAAGTAGGATCTTCTAGATGTTCCAATTTGAGAAGCATGACTACTTTAACTACTCTTCTTAATTATTAATTTACCTTTCTTTTTGAATAAGAGTGTCAATCTTTTTGTTAGTTTTTAAAAGTTCTTGTAAATAAGGCTAGAAGTCAGTGATATGCTAATTGCTTGTCAATTAGCATAGAAATCTCATAGATGAGATTTGGATTTAGTGACCAACCTATCCTTGAAAACTATAATTTTCAAGTAGATTGATGGGTTGCCACACTCTTATTTGCTTTGTTATTACAATGCTTGTTTGATAAATTTCTACACTTATCTCCTTTCCTATTTCCTTGTTGAGAGTATGAAGGTAAGAGTGTCAATCTGTTCCTTAGGACATGGGGAACAGATTGGATGCACTATCAAACATAACTGAGTGGGCTCCAATTTGAAGAGCATGACTTCCTCAACTTATCTTCTTTATTAGTAATTTACCTTTCTTTTTGAGAGAATGAAGATAAGAATGTCAAGTTGTTCCCTAGCATCCATAACTGAGTAAGCTCTAATTTGAGGAGCATGACCTCCTTAGCTGATCTCTTTATTAGTAGTTTACCTTTATGTTTCTCTAATGTGAGGAGCATGACCTCCTTAGCCGATCTCTTTATTAGTAATTTACCTTTCTGTTTGATAAAATGAAGACAAGAGTGTCAATATGTTCCCTAGGGGTAGGGATTAGGCATTGTGGAAAAATCTAGCCACTTATGTTACTTTGTATTTTTTAAATTAAAAGTATAGAGTACTTCCTTAATTTATACAAAATGTCATTCCTGTCGTGCCATGATTCATAATAATTCTAAGAGTCCTCGTAATAATAAACCTTACTTTCCAAAGAAAATTGTATCTCCACATTTTCAGACCTTTTTAAATTGATAACTATGTTTCAAAAGGGAAACAATGCCGATAGATATATTTTACAATGAAAATTCCCTAAATGTGTCACATTAAATTAAGATTTCTCCATAACTCAATGTTTTCATAATAGTAACAATTTTCCAGTAAACATTGTTGCAAATCAAACTTGGGCCTAAAAAAGGTGTGGGAGGATCCTCTCAATAGATAGAAAACATAGATCAAAGTGGCACCAAACTACAGAAAAAAAAAAAAAAAAAAGCACAGATGATAGTGAAACATGGATGATTGCAAAAACACTGTAGCTAGTTAATGTCAATGGTTCCCAAATCATAAAAACAAGTCTAAAGTCCCAATAAAAAAGAGCTTAGTATTGAGTTTTACTTTACAAAGAAAATTGTATCTCCACATTTTCAAACTTTTTTAAATTGATAACTATGTTTCAAAAGGGGAACAATGCCAATAGATATATTTTACAATAAAGATTCCCTAAATGTGTCACATTAAATTGAGATTTCTCCATAACTCAATGTTTTCATAATAGTAACAATTTTCCAGTAAACATTGTTGCAAATCAAATTTGAGCCTAAACAAAGTGTGGGGGAATCCTCTCAATAGATAGAAAACATAGATCAAAGTGGCACCAAACTATAGAAAAAAAAAAGCACAGATGACAGTGAAACATGGATGGTTGCGAAAATACTGCAGTTGGTTAATGCCAATGGTTCCCAAATCATAAAAACAAGTCTAAAGTCCCAATAAAAAGGAGCTTAGTATTGAGTTTTACTTATGCTAGAAATGCGAAATATAAGTTTTCATTTTGTGGGGTCAACCTTGATAATCATTATTTATGTTTTTGTTTTTGTTGTTTTTTTCAAGTTTAAGTGCTTTATTTTAGCATAGCTGCGAGGACAACGAAAACCACACAGTTTGTTGAGATTTTGTGCAAGAGAGATTTCTACATTCTTAGCAATATTACATGAACAAACCTGTCATCAATCATATAATTGAATAATATGCTCCATGAAATTTTTGAGTTTTATTTAAATGTTTGTGTTAAGGCATACCAATAAAGGCTGGTTGTGCAAACATTGTCAAAAATTTAGGCTAAGTGTGACAAATCTCATGTTTTATACAATAAATGTACCTTCATAATTTGACAGAAAAATATGTTCCTGTTGTTTTTCTTACATGCACTTCAAGAAACGTAAACCCCCTAATCTAAATTTCTTGTATACAACAGAGTAAAGTACAATGCAAAGTAGATTTTGTCAATGGAAGATCAAGACTTTATCATTGCTTGTAAACTGAAATATATATGGTAGCCAGAATATGAATGAAACGCCTCTTGTACCACCATCATAGATAATTATTTCCTTATGTATGTCTTTGATTGTACTGACAAAAAAATTTTGTGGTACATAGTTCCTCTCATGTCCAGTGTCACTGTCAAAAGCACAATTATGCTAGCTTAACTTGACCATTGAACATTTGGTAGAACATTCCAAGCCTAACGTATAAGTATAGATAAGGAATACATGCAAAAATTAATAAATTATTTATAAAATGCTTGGACATAATTTCACGGTATGAAATGATTGTAGAATATGCAAAATGTCGGGCTTGTTATTAAATTTGTAAATCTCTTTTAGCAAATTTGCTGGTAGGTATAAGAGAAAGTTGTGCATTTGCAGCCCTTGACATCATCCCCCAAGCTTGTGCCAAAATGGGGGCTTTCTCACATGGTTATAGATCTATTAAAACTGACCAAAACTCAAAAATTATTTTAAGTTAGATCTATTTACTATTTGTGCACGCTGTGGTAAATATGCTTGAAAAAGGTGGAATTTGTTGAGGATTTGTTTCTGTGAAGTTGATTGATTGTATGTTTGTCATTGATGACAACATATAATATACAGTAGTGATTCTATATGTACTCATCAGAATGATGATATCAAGCCTTGCATGGATATATTCAGGTTGTAGACATGTTTAGTATGTTATGTTCATACACGCAGATCTAGATATGATGTTTTAATCAAGTTGTGTAATTCTGTTATTGATAGTTACAGTTTTGGAAGAGTATCTGTTCAAAGTTGATGTATTTAATGTGTTTCTTGAGTTTCCCCTATCTTCAGGATATGTGTGTGTATATTCATGATTAGTTATGATTTAACTATGTTTGGTTAAACGCGCCTATCATGTAACATCAGGATCGTGCTAATTGAGTTGATTTGGTGAAGCCGACTTAGTGAAGTGTCGCGTCGGTTCAGTTTGTGTTGCATGGACTTAATATTGTTTGCGTACTTAGTTAAGCCAACAAAGATGTTGTTGAAGTGTTTCCAAGAGTCGTCATGGCCTTCTACTTTGAAGAAGATACTTATAGTAGTTCGTTTGTAAACACAAAGTGTGAATGATAAGAAAAGAGACAAAAAAAGTACAAAGAAGAATATCAGAGTTATTTCATTCATCAAAGATCTATGTGAATAAGCAGTTGAAGATTAAAATACATTGGAACTAATCAAGACAGCAAGTCTACTCTATAGTTCATCCTTAGATATAGTGCATATCTGTTCTATAGAAGGTTGTAGCCTTCACCATTGAAGCAGTGAGCTTTTGGAGAGTGAGTCCTCACCCCTAACAGGGTTAATTGTAAAAGACTCCTAACAGGGTCAGACCCTTAATCAGGTTACTATACTTATTGCATTGCAAAGTACAACTCCTAACAGGGTTGAAATATCTTCTAATAGGGATTACTATAAACAAGTATAGTTCATTGTGGGTACTAATTCCCACTGGAATTTTTACCATTTGGTTTCCCCATAACCAAATTGAAGTGTTGTCTATTGTTTTATTTGAATGTATATTTAATTTATTGTATTCTGAAGTTAATAAGAGAAAAGGATTAAATTGGATGATAACTGATTCACACCCCCCCCCCCTCTTAGTTATCCTTTGGGACTATTCTAACAATTGGTATCAGAGCCAAGTGCCTTGGAGAATAAGACTAACAGCTTAAGGTAGATCAGATGGCATACTTCAGAAAAGAGAGTCCTAAGTTCGATGGAGAGAATTATCTAGATTGGAAGAATAAAATGATAACACATCTACAGTGTGTTGGTTTTGACATCTTTGAGATAACCACACAAGAAGTTGTTATTCCCTCACTTAAAGACCTTGCAAAAGATGATGCTACTAGTAGACAAAAGGAAACATTCACAACTAATGCAATTGCCAAAGAAGCCCTTATAAGTGCCCTATCTGATAGTGAATTTTTTGAGATCAAGAAATTAGACAAGGCATACACAATATGGAAGTATTTAGAAGACATGTTTGAAGGAGATATTCAAGCAAAGAATGCACGCAAGAAGACATGAAAAAAGAAATACAACAGTCTTGAGATGTTACCTGAAGAGAACATTAGAGCCTACAATTAGAGGATAAATGAAGCAGTTTCTGGAATTAGAAACAATGGTGGAGAAATATCTGAGGAAGATATAATGGACAAGCTGTTGACTACTCTAACATCTGACTATGAAAACAAGATCAGTATTGTAGAGGAAACTATGTGATTTTCACAAGACTTCAAGAGAGAGACTTTGATTAGTAAAATCTCTACATTTGAGATATCAAGATTGAAGACTGAACCTAAAAGTGAAACAACTTTCAAAGCCTCAGTCCATGGTAAGAAATCCTTGCACATCTCTAGCCATAATGAGAAAGAAGAAATTGATGAAGAACTAGAAGATATCATTGCTATGATTTCTAAAAGAGAAAAGAAAGGAAAAGGAAAATATGAAGGACAACTTCCATTCAAATTTTTTTCATGCAACAAGATTGGTCACTTTGCATCTAAGTGTCCCACAAGAGTCAAGAAGTTCATATCTAATTACAAACCTAAATATAAGAAGGAATGTTACCATGCTAAAGAAGGTGTAACTGATGAAGATTTAGGAGAGGATGAAATTGGATTCGTTGCCCTTAGAGACATGGAAAATTTGATTGAGGAAATGGACATTACAGATGAAACGGAAGAACAAGAGTTAGCCCTAATTTCCAAAGATGACATCAGAACTGATTGGATCATTGACAGTGGATGCTCTCACCACATGATAGGTGATAAAGACAAATTTTTTCATCTAGAAAAATACAAAGGTGGTATGGTTAGATTTGGAGATAACACTCGCAAACCTTTCATAGGCAGAGGATCCATCACTCTGGATGGAAAGAATAAGATAGAGGATGTTTTGCATGTTGATGGATTACATCACAATCTACTAAGTGTTAGACAGCTACTTGACAAAGGTTATCATTTGGAGTTCAAAGACAACAAATGCATCATTAGCAACAAAGATGGAGACATAATTGCATCAGGTTCCAAAACAAAAGGTAATATTTTTCAGTTCAATTCTGATGGAAGTTGTTTTGTTGCAAAAGTGAATGACAGTTGGTTATGGCATAAGAGACTCTGTCATATCAACTTTGATAATATAGTAAAGATAAGCAATGTCAAAGCAGTTAGAGATCTTCCTAGTATTGCAAGACCAGTAGACACAATATGCAGGAAATGTGGTATGGGAATGCATGTAAGGAGCTCTTTCAGAAGCAAGCAGAACTCAGCTGAGAACAAGCTAGACCTAGTGCATACAAACTTATGTGGTCCTACTCAAACAATATCATACTATGGAGAAAGGTATTTCATTTTTTTTATTGATGATTTTTCAAGGATGATGTGGGTTACGTTCTTAAAAGAGAAGTCTGAAGCCTTTGAGAAGTTCAAAATATTCAAAGCTAAGGTTGAGAATGAATCTAGATTAAAACTGAAATGTCTGAGATCAGATAGAGGAGGAGAATTCACCTCTGATCAATTTTATGATTACTGTGAAGAACATGGAATAAAAAGACAGTTGAGTGCTCCTAGAACCCCTCAACAGAATGGGATTACAGAAAGGAGAAACAGGATCATACTTGATACAATGCGCACTATGATGATTGAAGGAAAATTTGTGCACACCTATTGGAGAGATGCAATCAATACAACAGTCTATACTATCAATAGAACACAACTAAGGCCAGGCGTGGACAAAACACCTTATGAACTTTAGTTTGGTAATGTACCTACAGTGAAATATTTTAGAATCTTTGGCAGCAAGTGCTACATCAAGAGAGATGATGGTGTTGGTAAGTTTGATGCTAGAAGTGATGAAGGTATTGTCCTTGGTTACTCTACAAAAAGAAAAGCATACAAATGTTTCAATTTGAGATTGAAAAAGATAATTGAAAGTACTCATGTAAAAATTGTTGAGAAGTTTATGATCCAAGAAAGGTACTCTGAATATGCACCTATGATTGAAGATGAACCCAAGAATAGCAGCAAAAATATTGTTATTGAAGAAATGTTTGATTGCATTGATGTCTCATGCCATGACCCTGAATCAAGTAGAGAAGAATCACAGATTACAGAAGAAGAAGTAACACCTAAAGTTCCTAAATTCACATCTAGATACCACTCTAAAGATGATATCATTGGAGATCAGAGCAGCAGTGTTTTGACAAGATCAAAAGCAAAAAGACTCACAATGGATGGAGAGGTATGTTTACTTTCACAGATTGAACCTTTAAATATTGAAGTTTCTTGTAATGATTTTGATTGGAAGAATTCAATGAAAGAAGAATTAGATCAGATAATTAAGAATGAGACATGGGAATTGGTTCCTAGACCCATTGACAAAAATGTGATTGGAACAAAGTGGATCTTCATAAATAAGATGAATGAAGAAGGTACAATAGTAAGAAACAAAACAAGATTGGTATGTAAAGGATATGCGTAGAGAGAAGGAATAGACTACACTAATACATTTTCCCCTGTGAGCAGACTGGAAGCCATTAAATTGTTCTTGGCCTATGAAACATTCAAAGACTTTAAAGTTTATCAAATGGATGTAAAGTCAGCCTTTCTAAATGGTGACTTGAAGGAAGAAGTCTACATAGAACAACTTGAAGGATTTAATCTTTCAGATAAACTAGACATGGTATGCAGATTGAAGAAAGCACTCTATGGTCTTAAATAGGCCCCAAGAGCTTGGTATGAGAGACTTGATGGTTATCTTACCAAGATTGGATTCAAGAAAGGTGCAACAGATTGTAACCTATTCACAAGAGAGACTCCTGATGGATTACTACTAGTTGCCATATTTGTTGATGACATTATCTTTGGAGGTAATGACAAGCTTAGTGCAGCTTTTGCAAAAGAAATGCAGAATGAATTTGAAATGAGCATGATTGGTCCTATTAAATACTTTTTGGGACTAAATGTAAAGCAGACAGATAAAGGTATATTCATAAATCAATCAAAATATGTGAAGGAAATATTGAAGACCTTCAAGATGGAAGATTGTAAGCCAGTATGCACTCCTATGATAACAGGAAGCAAGATTTCAAAAGATGATGATTCCACAATAGTTGATAACACATTGTACAAATCTATGATTGGAAAACTCATTTATCTAACTCAATCTAGACCTAACATATCTAATGCAGTTGGCATTGTTGGAAGATTTGCAACTAAACCAAAGAAGAATCACCTAATGGCAATCAAGAGGATATTCAGATATCTAAAGGGAACTATAGACTATGGTTTATGGTATCCTAAATCAGAGAATGTACAACTTCATGTGTATACATATGCAGATTGGGCAGGTTGTATTGATGATAGAAAGAGTAGTTCAAGAGGAGCAGTATTTCATGGAGATAGGTTGGTCTCTTGGATAAGAAAGAAGCAGAACTGTATTTCTCAGTCTACAGCAGAAGTTGAATATGTTGCAGTAGCACTGAATTGTTCAACTAGATGGTTACAGACTTTGGTATTCAGATTGATTATCCTATTGTTATTCATTGTGATAACACTAGCACTATTAACATGTCTAAGAACCCTATGATGCATGCAAAGACAAAACACATAGAGATAAAGTATCATTTTCTAAGAGAAAAGGTTGCAGACAAAGAAGTGAAATTGGACTATGTGAGCACCAAAGAATAGGTGGCAGATATTTTCACAAAACCTTTATCAAAAGATACTTTTGAGTATCTCAGGGAGAAGTTGGGAGTAATTCCCTCTCCTGATTCTGATTAGATAAAGCAGTAAGAACATCAGTCCTTTGTGACTGATAAATGGTTGACTACTCTACTTCTGGAGTAGTAGCTGTGCCTAATGGTTTATGGTATCCTTTGCCATTGATGTCAAAGGGGGAGTATGTACTAAGGGGGAGCATATACACTGGGAGAGTATAAAAATAGTCAGAAGAACTGAAGCAGTGTAGAGGAATACTTGATGAGGATATTGAGAATATTGTAAAAGAAAGAAGACACCATGTGTTGAAGATTTTTTTAATATCATATGTTGCCATCAATGTCAAAGGGCGAGATTGTTGGAGATTTGTTTCTGTGCAGTTGATTGATTGTATGTTTGTCATTGATGACAACATATAATATACAGTAGTGATTCTGTATGTACTCATCAGAATGATGATATCAAGCCTTGCATGGATATATTCAGGTTGTAGATATGTTTAGTATGTTATGTTCATACATGCAGATCTAGATATAATGTTTCAGTCAAGTTGTGTAGTTATGTTATTGGTAGTTACAGTTCTGGAAGAGTATCTGTTCAGAGCTGACGTATTTAACGTGTTTCTTGAGTTGCGCCTATCTTCAAGATATGTGTGTGTATATTCATGTTTAGTTATGAGTTAACTATGTTTGGTTAAACATGCCTATCATGTAACATCAGGATCATGCTAATTGAGTTGATTTCGTGAAGCCGACTTAGTGAAGCGTCGCGTCTGTTCAGTTTGTGTTGCGCGGACTTAATATTGTTTGCATACTTAGTTTAGCTGACAAAGATGTTTTTGAAGTGTTTCCAAGATCCATTATGACCTTCTACTTTGAAGAAGATACTTATAGTAGTTCGTTTGTAAACGCAAAGTGTGAATGATAAGAAAAGAGAAAAAAAAGTACAGAGCAGAATATCAGATTTGTTTCATTCATCAAAGATCTATGTGAATAAGCAGTTGAAGATTACAATACATTGGAATTGATCAAGATAGCAGGTCTAATCTACAATTCATCCTCAGATATAGTGCATATTTGTTCTATAGAAGGTTGTAGCCTTCACCATTGAAACAGTGAGCTTTTGGACAGTGAGTCCTCACCCCTAACAGGGTTAATTGTAAAAGACTCCTAACAGGGTCAGACCCTTAATCAGGTCACTATACTTATTGCATTGTAAAGTTCAACTACTAATAGGGTTGAAATATCTTCTAACATGGAGTACTATAAACACGTATAGTTCATTGTGGGTACTAATTCTCACCGGGGTTTTTACCATTTGGTTTCCCCATAACCAAATTGAAGTGTTGTCTATTGTGTTATCTGAATGTGTATTTACTTTATTGTATTCTGAAGTTAATAAGAGAAAAGAATTAAATTGGCTGATAACTGATTCACCCCCCCTCTCAGTTATCCTTTGGGACTATTCTAACAGAATTATCAATTGTAAGTGGTTAACAATTTCATATCTTGGACAACTGACATGTAATTCAAGTAGGGTATATAATCATATATATGACAAAATACCTCACAAATATGTGGTCTGTATAGGGCTACACTTGTAGTCATTACAAATTTGACAAGTTAATTAGGACATTTTCAGCTCGAGAAACAATGAATATCATTAGTTGATACTTCAAAAATTTGAGTATTAGAACTGCATGCAAACATAGAACACTATAACACAAAAAGATCTTGCATCCAATGTAGATTAGTAATGAAAAATTTATAAACTTTGAAACAAAAGCTTTCATCTCTATTATTGTAGAAAATATAGATATAAAAGCTTTAATTTTGTGTTATGTTTCTTTGTCCTTTGTGTCTTGGTGTGGTCTTGGCCATGGTGGTAGCAAAAGAAGAGATAGAGAAGTGGTAGAGGCAGAAGATGAAAGCCAGAATTGTTCTTCTTCCAGGTAATCTACTTGCAATACTTAAAGATGTGTGGGTTAAATCTGTGTCTCCATACATTCTGCGCTGGCAGTGCAGGCAAGAAATTGTTTTACCCAAAAATTTTGAGGTTTAATATGACTTGTAGCTAATGAGAATCCTCAATTCTGTTCAAAGTCTTATTCTAGGTAATTTAGTTACCAGTTTCCAATAATGTATGGGATATATTCTCCATATATTCCTCATTTTCTGTTCTATTTTTAAGATATATTCCTCATTTTCTGTTCTATTTTTAAGAGTTATTTGGTGAAAGAAAACTTTTGATCTTTAAGACATTCATCCCATTTTTTTTTGCATCCGAATTTCGGTCATGTGACATTTTAGATCTAGAATCTTAACACATTCATCCCAATATATGCATCACTTTTACTGAAGACTGTCCGACAAGCTTGAGAGGATGAACATCATTGGTACTCTCTATTTTCCCCTTTAAATATTCTTAAGTGTGCTATGGCAGGTTAGAATTTGGGTTTTTTTATTAGACCCTTCACAATGAGTTAGCACTCATGGTGGACAGGTTCTCTTGGTCATGGAGCAGTAAGTATTTAGGTTGCCCGTGCATTTAATAATATTAGCTTGTGTAGAATAGATGGAAGCAAAGTAGCCAAGAACCCCACTAGTCCTTTTGTTTCTGCCTTAGAACCCAACTCCTTAATTCAATTGTAGTCTCTTGTAATAAATGGATGTTCAACCATGTTTTAGTTCACTCTACAGTTTTTTTTGGTTGTCGCTTTTAAAATAAATGGCAGTTTTTCAACTACTCTATTTTTCTAGCCAAACTGCCCCATTTTGTTTAATGAGGCACTGAGCTTTTCTGGTTTTGGTTTTAAAATAAATAGCAGTTTTTCAACTACTCTATTTTTCTAGACAAACTACCCCATTTTGTTTAATGAGTCTCTGAGTTTTTTCTGGTTTTGGTTTTCAAAAAATAGCACGTTGTCGACTGGTCTATTTTAACTTTTAGTTCCTAATTTCTACTACACACTTTAAGACACTGTTTGATGTTGCCAAGAAGAAAGAGGGACTAAGTTGATCCATTGAGCTTAATGAACATCATTGGTACTTTCTGTGGGACAAGATTAGGACCTATGAAATCCTCCTATGTAGAATAAACCTCAGTGTCATCATGCCTTCTTCCGTCACCTAGTATTAGTAGGACATGGGGAATAGACCAAGATTTGCATGTTTTTTCATCATTTTAGAAAGTTCTTGCACATAACCCTAAAAATCAATGATTTATTGATTGCTTGTTAGTTAGCTTACAAATTCATGGAATTGTCTCGCTACTGTACTTTCATGTCGCTTATGATGAACATCTCTAAAAACTTGTATCGGACTCTCTACAACAAACATCAGATTATAGTGGCACTCAAATCGAGCCACAATATTCGTTGACACCAAAAGAAATGGCTTTACACCTGCCAATTGCTTTTTCTTGTAAGTTTCTAAAGCCTTTTTCGCGCATCCATTGGGTGCATATATCATTGCAGTCCATGAGATGACGATTTTTTTGGGTATTTTGTCAAACAATTCACCTGGCATCTGCATGCTTCCACTCTTTTCTTATCCTCCAACCATGGCTTTCTTGAAACCACTTTTCCATCCTTGAAACCGTGGAATTCCACCGACTCCCTGAAAAATGGAAGAGAAACTGTCAAATTGGAGCAAATTTCAACTAGACGCACTGTAATCGGAAGTTGATCGATGCCCGGTTTTTTTATTCTAACCACCAGATGAAATTCGTGTTGTCCCCCGTACTAATCCACGCAGGATTCTGAAACAGCCTCTACGGCCGCATTTGTTGACAAATGCATTCATGACTGGAAAAGTCTAAAAAAATGCCTAATAAAAACTTATAAAATATGAACGCATGGGATTATTAGTTCCTGCCGATAGGCAGGATACTATAGCATTCGCTTGGATGCTATTTAATTATTTTGTGTTTTGTGTTGTCCAATAGGAATTTAGAATTTTTTACAACATGGGAGTTAATATAATGTTTCTAAAATTTTCCAAATTTGAAAATGTTTTTGGAAAATGTGTTTCTATTTTCTGATTGGTAGATACAATGAACAGTCATTGCTTGGTACCTTTTTGTAAAAGATTAATTTGAAATAAATATTTTTTTGGCAACTTCAGCTTTTTGTCAAGAGTATTGCATGTTTAGGTTCCATCAATGTTACTGTTTCCAGCTGATTATGCAGGATATTTTCCCTACCCAGGCCAATGGTCACTGTCATATTTAATGTATTGTTTAGAAAAAATCTATGCTCAATGAGTGCGGCTAAGGAGTTAGGAATTTTAATTTAATAACACCTCATATTCTGGAACTTTCAAGTTAGTTCTTGTTTGTCTATATATATATCTTCCATTTACTTCTGGAAATGATGAAGTTCAATCAGAGAAGAAGCACAAGAAAATGATTTTCTCAGCTTGCAAGGTAGGTTTTTGTGCGTAGCTGTTTAAAAAACTTATTATTTAACCTGTTGCTAGGTCATGGTACATGTAGCTGATGTGTAGGCTTTTTTATTTTGTGGATGATTATTCTTCTTTTTCCTTTCTGTAAACAATAACTATTTTTAAATTTCTCTGGTGTAGCTCTCGTTTTGCCTAATTCTGAAGTTTTAAGTGGGCTGAGAAGATTATTATCTTGGTCACCCGATTGCTGGGTATATTGTCACTAAGAATAGATCACTTTTTTTTTGGCTTGAAATTGATTCCATGGTTCCTCACCAGAATGCTTTTGCTCACGTCCATGTGTTTTTCTTGTTTTTCATATTTTTTGTATGCTTTTCCTTTGCTGGGTATAGTATTTTTTTGTATGATTTTCCTTTGCTAGGTACAGTATGCAAATCCCAATATATATTTTCTCCACTATTTGTTATATGACTTGTTTATGTTATTTCTGTGTTTTTTGGACGATTATTTGACTGGTCTTCCTAATGCTCTAGTGTTCTCAAATTCACTCCCAGTATCATTGTCGTTTATTTTTATATTTGTTATTACAGTTTGCAAATCTTTTAGTTATGTGTTCTATTTTTCCTGGGCTTATAGATGTTGTCTCTGGTATGTTTAACATGTGCTATTTCTCAATTTCCATAATTTCCACCAAGTTGATCAGCTTCTCTATAAGCATCTAATTATCTTATTGTTTTTACTTCTCTTCAACCAATTCTGCAAATGTGAAATTTTGTGTGAGCTTTCCTCGCTTCTACAACTTTTTAGCTCTTTTTGAGATTGGATGAGCATTCCTTGCTTCCTAACCTTTTAGCCCCTTTTGAGTTTCCTTAACTCTATATAAGCATGTATTACTCGACTGATTACATAGGTGGTGTGGATATGGGCTTCTAGTTGTCTTCCCCATTGAAGTTTGTGAAGCCCTTATAGCTTTGGGTGCCTTTGTCCTCCTTCCCTCAGCTTTGTGAGCTGCTTCTGAAACTTTCTCCCAGTAGACTGGTAAATATTCAACGAAAGCCTCTTAAGCTCTTGAGCCTGAGAAATGGATGTGCGATTGAAGAGAATAAGATCTGTGCAGAACTGAGTTTGCAAGGCCTTCAATTTCTCTTCATTTGGAAGCATAGCCTCCTGGTGAAGCTCACCATTACATTATGTAGAATGGTATATTATAAATGGATTATTTTGGCTTATGGTTAGTGTACTTTATATTGGTGTTATTCGTTGATGTCATAAGCACTTAGAGCATCCAATCTAATCCCTCCAGATTGTTGTGTGGGAGAGAAAGAGACACAGAGTTAGCCAGGTGATGTTCTGTGGCACAATTTGAGGGATCTGCACCTATTTTGAAAATTATTCCTCTTCTGCTGGAATTTGATCTGCTCACTAGTATTTTAGAATTGAACTTAGGACCACTGACTATTGCCCCCAATCATATCACAAAGTTAGGATTTTCTACGAAATTACCTTTCTATATACCCGCACAACTATCCCCAATGTCTCATACAAGAGACCAAATACATAAATATTTTACAAATAACCCTCACAAGATTTGAGTTTTTTAGAATCTCACTTCCATTTAGTCATATTAAACTAGAGCATTGGGGCAATTCTGCCAAGCATTACCAGCCTTGGAGTGCGGACCAGACACACCAGTGGCAGAACTTACCTTAACAGGCTAAAAAGAAGCCCTAGCAAACCCAACGGTTAAAAATTTTAGAGTCAACTGAGATAATCACCTGAATAACATGGTTCTTGAAGCTCGCATTCTCCTTCTCCTTCTACTTCCTGCTCCAGTACTCAACATAAAGAACACTAGTCAAATAAGTTGTCCAGCTTCCTATGAGGCCATAGAATATCTGGAATAAGATCCCAGACACCATTCTAAGCTGTGAGAAGAAATATGGCAGAGATAAGAGCACTTGGGCCACCTGCAAAATCCTTGTCCCTGACTTGCCACAACATGCCATTGACATAAATGGCATAAAAGAACATAACAGAGCAAAACCCCGCAACACCCAAATGCCCGAACTTTGAATGACACGACCACCAATAGGCCAAATCCCTTAACTTTCAATGATACAACTACATGCCTTCAGTTTTGATACCACAACTAACTATTATGTTAGCATTACCAAACTGTAGGAGTTATACAGTTTGAAATACATGGTCATTAATGACACAATACAGACTGAAAATGAACGCACAACATGATATTTGTCCAGATTTGCCAAATGTGGAATCACAAAGAATGCATGCACACTATTTTGCATGCCTCAATAAGCTCAACAATCAACGTGTTAGCTTAATGACAATTACTTGTTATCCTCTATGCTGAGGTTGATGTTGTAATTTCATTTGTGCTAATTAGAAGTTTTAAAAGTAGGAATGGACAGTTTTCTGTCAAGGGATTGAAGCGCCAGGTAAAAAATAATGCTAATGCCTTTTTTTTAGTAATTTGTAGATGTAATAGAATAATTTAAATAGTTAACAATTAAATTTTAGGTTTTGTGAAAACTTTGACAAATATACTTTGCAGAACAAATTTGTAAACATAAATGTTATTTTAAATTTATATTTTTTTTAATATGACAAATTTTCATATAAATAAATAAGTATAATAATAATTAAACTAGGAAACTTTAATACAAATTGACATTTCATATTATTATTTAATATTAATAATTAAAAGATTTAAATGTTTAGAATAGAGTAATGTAAAGATATTATAAGGAAACATAAAAAAATTGGGTGAAAATTTCAATTACAAAATGTACATCAACAATTAATAATAATGGCTTTACAATCTTTTTTGGAAAACTCTAAACAATAGAAATTCATGGTTTTTAAAAAAAGCCATGTACATTTGTAGAAACAAGGAATATTGTAAAGAACACTAATATCTTTTTCTTCATATCTAAGAGACAGTTTAAAAGTTTGTTATAGTGTAGTAGGATAGTTTTTAAATTTATTGCCTTCAAATTTTTTGAA
>MU227309.1:376924-409612 GCA_018584345.1 Thuja plicata
TCAAGTTTTTCACATCACATTATTAGGAACATGAAATGTTATAATGTACAAGCTTTTCCTCATCTTAATAATAGATTAAGATGAATTTAATCTAAAATATTGATATAAAACATTTATACAATCAAATTCAAGATCTTTCTAATTAATTTTCTGCTTTGAAAAATCCATGCCTATCACATGTTATTTAAATTTCAATATTGTGGTTATGGACATGGATGCAGTATTTTATGTCTTCCGAACGAGCAAGGATAAATAAGTTTATTGAAGATTCCATTTTAGAGGCAGATAAGAAAGAAGTGAAAGTTATCAATTTAGGCCTCCTCAACCAGGTATCTTTTACTAACCTTTTAAGCATAAATAAACAGTTGAGCAAATCAATTAATAGGAATATCTCTATTTATGTGGGGGAAGATATTCTACATAAACAACTTTTCTTAAGTTTCATGAGTAGTGCTTCACGACAATCTATTTTACATTGTAGTTAAGCATGCTTATTTATGTGGGGGAAGATATTCTACATAAACAACTTTTCTTAAGTTTCATGAGTAGTGTTTCGCGACAATCTATTTTATATTGTGGTACAGTTAAGCATGCTTATTCATGAAGTTCACCCCATTTGCAATGAGAGATGGGTTCTTGTGAACCACTACTCAAGAAAAATAGGCTATAAGTTTGACTCAAAACTATAGAATTGAATCCTCATATCAATATCATGATATAAATGGGTGTCATACTCAAGATAAAAATAAGTTTTTTTTTTTTAAAATGCACACTATTACACCCCCTAGTTATCATTACAAAAAGATCTTTAAACATCAATTAACTAAGTGAAAATTTAAATAAAACATGATTTTGAATTTTAATAATTAGATCAAATACACATCTAGAGATAGAAAGTGATGAGTTATTAATAAGATAGTTCAATAATTAAAACTAATAATATGTTTACTTATCGATTTTATTGCTGTTTTTATTATTTAGAACTAATCTTATGTGCTCCTATTTCCCTTTGGTGAATATATGTATAAATATTTTTAATTAATAGTAACTGATAAAATTATTCATCAAAATAATAATAATGACACAGAGTGAGGATCTTAATGGAGGAGGGGAGCTGTTCTTGAAAAAACACAAGAATTTAAAAGTCCGTATAGTAGATGGGAGCACTCTTGCAGCAGCAGTAGTATTGAATTCGATCCCATTGGAGACAAGGGAAGTGTTCATGTGTGTGGGTAGGTCAAAGATTGGATCTGCAATTGTCTGCCTGCTTTCTCAAAGGGGAGTCACAATTCAGGTACTAGTTTAGTTTAGGAATAAACCCAATTCATGTTCTTTAAATTTGTTGCACCCTATACATTTAATTCTTACATTATCCCAAATGACAGCTCCTTACAGAATCAAGAGAACAGTTGGATCAAATGAAATCAAATGTCCCATCCCAATTCCAGCACAACATCGTCCCTGTAAACAGCTATCAGGAGGGCAAGAACTGCAAGGTTGAAGCTTCTACATAAATGAATCTGTTTGCTTTTTTTGCATACTCGTTTTGCTGCTTGACTGGATTGAACAAAATAAGAGTGAAAAAAAGACTTTGTATTTGATGTTGACAATGATATAATGCAGATATGGATTGTTGGGAGAATGGTAAGTGGGGAAGATCAGAGGAAGGCACCCAAGGGAGCCATCTTTATTCCCATTCTGCCATTTCCAATACATAGGACTCGTAAGGACTGCATTTACCACAGCATACCTGCAATGAAAGTTCCTGCCAACCTGGAAAATGTACATGCCTGTGAGGTAATGAGCTTGCATAAAATTTGCATTTACTATGTGAGAGAATGAATGTCATAGTGGGTGATCCCATATAAAAAGGAGATTGAAGATTTTTAATGAAATTTCTTTGTCGTTTGGTCTTGTGAATGTCATTAACATATTTATTTCATTATTTTTTTATTGTTTTGAATGTTTAATCTTGTTATTAATTTTTTTTAATACTTTCATCATTTGATTTTTATCATTTTTTTTTATCAGAGGGTACAATAAATGTTTTTCAGTTCTATTTTTTGGATGTCATTAAAATCTCAGTTGTTGTTCTTAATCTCTTTGATAGTTTGGTCTTGTGAACGTTTATCATATTCTTTGATTCATACATTCATTGTTTTGATTTCATAAAAGTCATTAAATTCTAAGGTTCCAGTTCTTGATCTCTTTGACTGTTTGGTCTCAAATGTCATTAAAACCTTTTATTCATGCATTCATTGTTTGACCATTATATATTACTCTTTTCTTTTAGTTAAAGGGTGAAATAAATTTTCTTTCATTCGTAAACTTTTTGGACATCATAAAATTCTTAAGCTGATGTTCTTGATCTCTTTGGCAATTTGGTATAGTGAACATCATTAAAATCTTTCATTTATACATTCATCATTTTGACTTTGTTCTTGTGATTCATTCATACATTCATTGTTTTGATTGTTTGATCTTGTGCATGTCATTACTACCTTTCATTCATATGTTCATTGTTTATCTTTTTTTAATTTAAAGGTGCAAAAAATCCCTGAGTCCAAAACTTTTTAGATATAATTAATATCTAAAACTAACTAACTAAAATATTACATTCATACATCTATTGTTTTGACAATTTGATCTTGTAAATTTTATTAAATTTTGTGTAATAATTATTTTTGTTAATTTAAGATGTAATAAATGTTTTTCAATCCTAAACTTTTAAAATACAGTACTTAATAATTTCAGTTTTCATATGGTGGGAATTCAGAACTGGCTGCCAAGGAAAGTAATGAGCGCATGGAGAGTGGGAGGAATGGTGCATGCATTAGAAGAGTGGAATCACCACGAGTGTGGACAAACTATGAATATTGCGGACATCAACAAAGTGTGGGAAGCTGCACTTAAACATGGTTTTCTTCCCTTCAACACCTCACCTGCTCAACTGCAGCTCGCCTTCTAAATTTGCAGCTCATCTTTCTACAAATACATATCTAAAATAAAACATGGAAATGCATAGACTATGTAGTACAGAATTGGGATTACAGGATAAAGATGTCAAACATGGTGATGTCAATGCAGTTGGAGTTTTTTATGCAGATATTTTAAATTAGGATTTAGTATTTTTTCCTTTTTATTAAATCGTAAATTCTATGTTTATAAGTGTTTCAGTTAGTAAGTCTACCTTAGCTGTCTATTTCATGGGGTGTAATCCCTATAAGGAGGTTTTTCTTGTTGTTCAAATCTGTTGTCGAGTCTGTAAAATCTGTGATAAATGTGGAAGACCTCTATATCTAGACATGATCTAACTATTTTTAAAATCAAATTGTCTTTGTTTTTGCAAATTTCATGTTAGCTATAGCAGCTTATGTTTATTTGTATGTGTTTCAAAATACATATATGTATCAGATATCATTGAACAATTCCCTATTAAAGTTGTACCTTCTATGTAAGCACATGATCATTATGGCTTGTGCAATCTTTGCAAAGATTTTATAGAGAAGGTAGCTATAATTGACATGTTTGTGAGATATTTGTATATTGATACTAGAGTGTACTTTTTATTTAAATATTTTTAAGAGGGCTAAAGAGAAAAAAATATCAAGAAAAAATAATAATAATGATATTCATGTTATACATGTAGACATTAAATATGTTGGCATCCCTCTTTAATATTGGGGGTTATATAAGATGATTAACAACACAATAATTATTCACTCATAGAATGGTAGACATTCACGAAAATTCTCATGCATGACAACCATCAAATATTCATGTAGCTCCTCTTAATCCCAAAAGACCTCTAAGATAAGCAAACTTAATCTTGCATAAATAAAGCCTTGGTGGAGAGATTAACTATTTGGTCCTCTATATAGTAGTAATATTGAAACTCAATTACTTATTTTTGGATGCGGCCCCAAATGCAAATGGTGATAGAATGCTTTGATATAGTAGGAAAAACGGAACAATAGATTGTTGGACAACAAAACAACACTTTGATTGTCATAGTGGAGTAAAGAAGACCCTTCTTGATGTTGTTTGAGTGTTAAAAGAATAGGCCATATTCAAATTATTTCTTTGGTGCTCCACTTTTTTAGCTGATAAAGCAATAGTTGATTGCTTCTTAGTACACTTTGAATTTGGGCCAAAACATATTAATTATCTAATATATATATGAATTGTCCAATTTAAATCAGAGTATAGACTATAAGTGTTAGGTCTCCAAAAAAGAAATAGAAATCACTCACAGTTAAAATCTCTTTTGAATACTAGATTAGTTTGTATGAGAATGGATAAATTTGTTAAAATCAAAAAGATTAAAATTCTTGATGTTGATTGAGTGCTAAAAGAATAGGCCATATTCAAATTATTTCTTTGGTGCTCCACTTTTTAGATGATAAAGCAATAGTTGATTGCTTCTTGGTACACTTTAGATTTGGGCCAAAACATATTAATTATCTAATATCTATATGACTTGTCCAATTTAAATCAGAATATAGACTATAAGTGTTAGGTCTCCAAGAAAGAAATAGAAATCACTCATAGTTAAAATCTCTTTTGAATATTAGTTTGTATGAGAATGGATAAATTTGTTAAAATCAAAAAGATTAAAATTAACTATTTGTAAATCTAAAGTAAAGATATAATAACATAGCTATTAATTAATTAGCTAAGATAAAATAACATTGATAGAACAAAATTAGGTGAGCACCAATTAGCTATATTTTGTACAAATTTCCCTCCTCATGATCAATTTTGATATATAGCTTGCAAACCAGTATATAGCAAGAAGTAACCCCATGTCTCCATGCAGCTACTTAAGAGCCAAATTTGCATAATTTTAAGCAGTTAGAGTGTTCCCATGTAAATTTTTAATTTCGGTAAAAGGATAAATTGGAATCTTTCCCTATTTTTTTGAAGCAGCAGCTGCTTATAACTATGAAAAAAAGGGAGGGGAGGAAAAATAGGAAAAAATGACACTTGCCATCACCATTTAATTCATTCCTTTTATTTGCATAAAGTTTGTCTCCCAAATTTAAATTTTTTTTTATATAAAAATACTATTTACAAGCATTGCTTATAAATAAGCAGCAAACAAGAGCATGAAAAACCTGTGTTATTCATTCCTTCCTCCTCTCTTTTTATTTCAAATGCTTTTGTCCTATTTTCTTCTTTCTCACATTGTCCTGTTTTCTTCTTTCGTTAAATTTTCTATTGCCTTTGTGTTTCTACAATTTTTTTAAGGTTTCTTTTTTATTTAATAATTGTTTTCGCCTGTACTCTCATTTTAGCGTGCACGCTGGTCCATCTATTCATTTTGCCTTTCTGTACACTTCAATTCTTTGCCCCTCTATTCCATGGTGGAAGCAGAAGAAAAGACAGAGAAGAGGCGACGACGGCAGAGGAATGAGAACATGCAAAATTCTCCTTCTCCCAGGTAATTGACTTACAATACTTAAAAATTTGTGGGTTACATACATTCTGCGCTGGCAGTGCAGGCAATAAATTATTTTACCCACATTTTTTGAGGTTCAGTATGACTTGTAGCTAATGAGAATCCTCAATTCTGTTCAAAGTCTTCTTCTAGGTAATCTAGTTACCAATTTCCAATAATGTATGTGATATATTCTCCATGTATTCCTCATTAGGTGTTCTGTTTTAAGATATACTCTCCATATATTCCTCGTTTGTTGTTCTTTTTTTAGGAGTTATTTGGTGAAAGAAAACTTTTGAGACATTCATCCTATTTTTTATTGCATCTGAATTTCAGTCATCTGACATTTTAGATCTAGAATCTTAACACATTCATCCCAATATATGTATCACTTTTACAGGAGACTGATCGACAAGCTTAAGATGATGAACATCATTGGTACTCTCTATTTTCCTCTTTAAATATTCTTAAGTGTGCTATGGCAAGTTAGAATTTGGGTTTTTTATTAGACCCCTCGCAATGAGTTGGCATTCATGGTGGACAGGTTCTCTTAGCCATAGAGCACTAAGGATTTAGGTTGCCCGTGCATTTAATAGTATTAGCTTGTGTATAATAGATGGAAGTTAACTGTGAGATAATATAATGGAACAAAGTAGCCAAGAACCCAACTCCTTAATTCAATTGTAGTCTCTTGTAAGAAATAGATTTTTATTTGATGTGGATCATCTTCAATAGAGATTTCTTCCATTTTCAACCATTTTTTTGTTCACTTTACAATTTTTTTTTGTTGCTTTTTAAAAAATTGCAGCTTTTCAACTGCTCTGTTTTTCTAGCCAAACTGCCCCATTTTGTTTAATGAGGCTTTGAGTTTTTCTGGTTTTGGTTTTCAAAAAATAGCAGTTTGTTGACTGGTCTGTTTTAACTTTTAGTTCCTAATTTCTACTACACACTTTAAGACACACTGTTTAATGTTGCCAAGAAGAAAGAGGGATTGAATTTATTGAGTTTTAGGATCACTGCAAATGTAATAGCACTCTCTATATTTTATGTATTTTCCAAATGCAGCAATCTTTCTAGTATTTATATTAAGAAAGACACTAGGAGAGACATGTCTATTCATTATTATTGTTAATGTTTTATATTAGAATAATATAAGTTTGCAATATATATATATATATATATATATATATATATATATATATGCAATATATTATTATTAATCAATATTAAAGTATTATATGTATTCTAAATGATCATACAACTAAACTCCCTCTTAGCTAGGGAGGATGATCAAACAGAATGTGTAGTGGTCTCCCTTGTCAACACTTATGACCCTCACAGTAGCTACACAAAACATCAACACCCCCTCTTAACTAGAGAAAATAAAATCCATCAAGGTAATAAATCCATTAATTTTGAAAGAAGGAAGATATCACCACACTGTTATATCAGGAGATATGGTTTATGTAGGAATATCAAGTCACATAATGTTCACCATAGCTCATAAATATCCATGATAAGTGTAATGAAATTACATCTCATGATGTCTGTCATACGGATGCTAAGTTTACGTAGAGATATGCCACTATGTGACATTTCTTATATGGTCTAGACAATGTGTAATACTAAGTTCAGAAGGATATTAATATGATCCATATGGATACAAAGAAATTTCATAATTTGTGATATGAAGAATCACCTAACATGTGATACCAAGGTTTACATATCACCTAACATGTGATACCCATTTTTACATACCTAATTTTCATATCACTTTAGATTGTGACATGAGGAATCACCTCAGATCATGATACCTAATTTTTATATCACCTCAGATCGTGACATGAGGAATCACCTCAGATCGTGATACCTAATTTTCATATCACCTCAGATCGTGACATGAGGAATCACCTCAGATTGTGATACCTAATTTTCATATCACCTCAGATCGTGATATGAGTAATCACCTCAGATCGTGATACGTAATTTTCATATCACCTCAGATCGTGATATGAGGAATCACCTCAGATCGTGATACGTAATTTTCATATCACCTCAGTTCATGATATGAGGAATCACCTCAGATCGTGATACCTAATTTTTATATCACCTCAGATCGTGATACGAGGATATAGCAATAAGGAACATTACATTCCCTTACATATAACCCTATTATGGTATGTGCACTGACATATTAAATGTCTACCTTAACGAATCTCCATTACAAGATTTTCACCTTGTAACATCAAATACAAGTGTTCATTGTCTAAGAAGTCATCACCTCTCATAAATGTACACAAGATGAGTGGGCCCATAAAGTCATGGAGTCACAAACATGACATCCACCTTGACTCATCTGAGGGAGTGGATCCACCGTGGCTCATCCCAGAGGGTGGAAACAAGGGCTTTCACCTTAGACTTCTCTCTCAAAGAGAAGAATGCAATAACATAAAATAATAGATCATAGATGTTGAAACTCCTTTTCATCTAAGGTTTCATTCTCCAACATACCAAGTTTATCTCAAAAGCATACAACCTTCTCTCTAGCCAAAGACTTAGTGAGAATATCAGTCATCTGTCCTGTAGTAATAATGTACCTTGAATAGCATACTTATGTACTATATCTCTTATATAGTTTGATCCACTCTTGGTGAACCCCAAGTTATGTAGGAGTTAGCATAAAGGCATTTCAGCCAGCATACATGGGACTCAATCTCATGATCATAGTTCTCTGACTGCAAAAAAAAACATCTTTATTGTTGACTTCCTCTAAGCCAATATGATCGAATTCCCTGAAGATTAGAATGGATCAGATCCTCTTGAAACAACCTCCTGACCTCCTCGTCCATGGTTGCTTTTAGATGAACTGTCAGACTCCCTCTAAATCTAATATCAACCTTCTGCTAGCAAGTCGTGTCTTTGTTCTTTAGTCTGCATCAAGCTCTGTTCATGAATGTCTTTTGATTCAACAATTTATCCATCTATCTAGGAATATCATGACCTAGATGGAACTACATCTTTTCAATTTCAATCCTTTTTCTTTTTATAGTTTCCTGGTCACTAGGGAAACCATCTCGATATGGCTTGCCCTTTTCAATCAGAATGATTAAGATCCTTTGAAAATCAATTTTTGGGAGATCAACTAGTAGCTCCCTCTGTTACAAAACATACATGGCCCCAATCATGAAAATATCTTTCTCTAAGAGGCTCTCATCATTTAGTAGGAGTAGTTTCTCGTACACAAATGTACTTGTCTAAATCCATAGAAACATGAGTGAATGTAATAAACTATAGATTTATCCCCAGGCTTGGAAACATCAAACATTCATGATAATCTGGTTTCCATTTGAAGCTCCAAGTACATGCATCAACCTCTTGACCTTCTCATCCAAGGTTGCCTCTAATAGATTGTTAAACTCCCTCTGAATGTTAATTCTTCCTCCTTGAAGAAAATTTTTTTAGTCATTAACTTAGTCCTATGAGTGCAAACATCAAGTTCTTTCTCCCTTGAATGTAATCTCTTATGTTTCTTGATCCATCCTAAAATCATTTCAGAGAGGTTACAAATAGTTTATAAAACTAAACTATCTCAAAGAGAAATACCAAAGATAGAAGCATACAAGATTTAACTAGCCAATAGTATAGCATAAATTTCAAACTCAAAAAATTCTTGTGCAATAATAAAACATGGAATACTTATCTTAAGTTTTAAATATTCCCTTTCGTAAGGTGAGCCCATATAGGAAATATCAGGCATAAATCAACTCTCATCATAATTCCCCTTCAATGAATCCATACTCTTGGATGCTTCTTTGATACCGTAAGAAAGATTGCCATCTTTCCTCATATCCATTAATACTTGACTCCCGATGGGCTTTATGAATATTTTGATATTTTCTAACGCTAGAATTTGGCAACTATATTTCACCATTGATATCATTGTATGTTTCATCTAATCTTAGAGAATAATCGAAGGTTTGCATAATATATATTTAAGAGATGACGCTTCCTCCTTGATAAACCTGGATGAATGATGAGAGACATTAATGTTATCATGGGTGTTGATCTGAATAGAGTCAAGACAGAGCATACTCCATACTGAGTCAGGGATGATTTTCATTGCAATACTACTCTAGTGCATCCAATCCAAATACAATATGCAATGAGTATGAAGGGTGTGAAACTCTATGTGTGCATTTTTCATTCTAAGACACCGCTCGAGTATCTGACCTCTTTTCCCTTCTTTTGCTCGTACATAGGTAACACAATTATATCTTCCTTCAATTTTTCATTATATCTAGTGTACCACCAATTCTTCAAATATGGGCTTTCGCCTCATATGAAGGGATTGACTAGAATATCTCTATTCAATATTTTTGCGATTAGTCCATCTGATGAGTCATCAATGGATAATCAGTCTTCTTACTGCCAATATTCATCAAAACTGTATGTCGACTCCCAAAAGTCCTTTGATCACAGATTGGTTGATATAATTATAAAATACATCCAACACTTATAGTTTGGAATATAAAAACCAATGTTGATACTTCATCATTGCAGTCTCCTTAGTGATGCCTTTGATAGCTGATACGGATGAAGGCTCAGATGTAATCATGTTGGATTACCACAATATATCTTATGCAAAACTAGTTGTCCTCAACGATTGATACCATGGAACTTAAGTGTTGTAGCAAACCTTGTATGCCTCTGCAATGTATGGACCACTTGAAAACTAATACGTAAGCAAATCTCTAGCTGAGAAGATAAGATGCCCTAATGATGTTCTTTGATCGTTGTCACCTATGCTTGGACATTGAAGACAATGTAAACATTGACCGAACCCTCTCTTTACCCATCAAAGCTTCCGCAACAAACAACGCCGAATCCTTCCTTGAAGCATTGCCATAATTTTTTTTTCTTGTTTTTTGATGGCAGTTCCTTCTTACAAGCCGACGCTTCTTGTTCTTCCTCGGATGAATAATGAATGGTGTTGATCGAGTGCCAATCAACTCAATCAATATTGTGTATACAGTGAAAAATATTACTGCAATTGTTGTCGAATTTATATAGCATTCTCTTGGTCGATATAAAAATGAACTAGTATTGACGTGTCGGCAAAACATTAAAACTTTATGCAACATCCGTATGTTTTAATCAGTTTTATATTTACAATCAGAATTGCAGGTTTCAGGTGCATATCCTTGATTTATATTTATCTTTGTCAACTTCATAGTGTTATCAGTGGGTCATAATTTTGAAATTATACAACAATGCTAGATCCAAACTTGTGCTTGTTACCATTTACCACTGAATTATGCTTTCAACTGCTTTCCAAATTTATACTTGGTGCACACATATGCCTCATTCAATTGAATTTCTAGTCTATACCAAAAAAAAACTATGGGGAGAGGTTTGAATATGATTTGGCAAAGTATTTCCTATCACCGTAGCATTCTTTATATCTATTCAACGCTTTTTCTTTTCTTGATCGGCTTCAATGAGAGTAATCTCAGTGATAACATCATGTTAAATCTTTGCCGCAAAGAATTTTAAGTGTCATTCGTAACAATTTTAATTTCCAGACATTATGTATATGGCTCAAGGAGATATCAAGATTAATATATCCACTGGACCTCAAAGCTCGATTCTTTCTCCAAGATATCTAGTGCTGTCATTTAAAAAACCTTTGTTTGTTCACTGAGTTTACATTTAGAGTCTGTTCTAATACCATATTGAGTTTTAGGATCATTGCAAATGTAATAGCACTCTCTATATTTTGTGTATTTTCCAAAGCAGCAATCTTTCTAGTATTTATATTGAGAAAGACACTAGGAGAGACATGTCCCTTCACGGAACATGTCTATTCATTATTATTGTTAATGTTTTATATTAGAATAATATAAGTTTGCATTATATATATATATACACACACACACACACACACACACACAAATGCAATATATTATTATTAATCAATATTAAAGTATTATATGTATTCTAAATGATCATACGACTAAAGCTACAAACATTAACAGAATTGATCCATGTACTGAGCTTAGTGAACATCATTGGTACTTTCTGTGTGACAAGATTAGGACCTATGAAATCCTCCTATGTAGAATAAACTTCACTGTCATCATGCCTTCTTCCATCACCTAATATTAGTAGGACATGGAGAATAGACCAAGATTTGCATGTTTTTTCATCATTTTAGAAAGTTCTTGCACATAACCCTAGAAATCAATGATTTATTAATTGCTTATTAGTTAGCTCTTAGAAATTCCATAGATGAGCTTTGAATTTAGTGACGAACTTATCCTTGAAAATCTATAAATTTTCAGCTAGATTTAACATATTTAAGTCAATATCAAGCACGACACTTTCCTTGAAAACCTCTGATAATCAATCTCATGGCTATATGCAGTAATTTTTGTTGGAAAACAAGAAGAAGATAAATTATTTTATTTTATTTCCAATAAAGGAATTTCTAAGCTCCTTCAGATGCATATTCTGTGATTTTATTTATTGAAGACTTAAAGTTTGGTTATCAATTTTCTTTATTTCTTATACTTTAATATTCATTTTATTCTAAGACATTACATACATTTTATTTTCACTTTGTGTATTTTCTACATTTTGCAAACACTAGGCGACCCTATTTCTTGAGGAATTTACTCAAATAGTTCGTGCGCTACCACTAAACATAAGCATATTTTTTAGATTGTTCCAAATGAATGATTGTATATATACATTAAGTTGTAATATTTATTTAGGCATGTATTACATTTCCATGATTTAACTTCCAAACTAGTCCTATTGTAATATAAATATGTTTGATGTTGCAAGGATTCATATCCAGGGAATCAACACATGTTAATTATATTATAGGATATTGTAAAAATGTTTCCAAATTGATATTTTCTAGCCATTATGATTAATGAGTAGAAACTTTCAATTCTTGTGCATATGTCTTGGTAAGGTCCTTTGTGTCTGGTACTAAGGATTCTATTGTGTGAATTCTTTTTCTTCTTTACAATGGTGAAATGTTAGTCTTTTGTTTGGAAAAAATTGTACCACTGGTAATTGCTTGCGACCTTTCATCCATCCATATGAGTTGTCCAAGGGTGCCTAGTAGAACTTTGCATCACATTTGCCCTCTAAAGTTTTGTTTTTTCATGGTGGTATTATAACAGAAATCAAGAGCTCTTTAGAATGGGTTGACAATGATTCTATATATGGTAGCAACTCTTTTAGTTTTCTATTTTTCTGATACTGACCTGTTATTTTAATTTGCATTTTTTAATGAAGATTTGAAACAGTGTAGTACGTGTTGATTTGTAGAAAGATAATTGATCATTCTTTTACGTGGTGTTTAATTGGTGTTGAAGGAGTTGTGTTCTTGAAGTGCAACATATATTGCTAAGGTATGTCCACAGAATTTAGAATTTTTATTTTGTTAAATTTAGTTTTTATTTGACGTATGCAAATGGTAATTTTTTTTTATTTTAAATCAATTGTTTTTTGTAGTATGTTTTTGCTACTCTGTGGGCTAGGTGGATATAGAAACTAGAGCAATATAAAAAGAAGAAAGAATACTTTAGCAGTGAAAGACTACACATCATTTTAAATCAATTAAATCATCAAGATGCAAGACCAATCAAACTCCATTGATTTTTGTTATGATAACTAGCTTCAAATTTCATTTTAACTTAAGTTGGTTTGGTATCATTGTAAACTATTTTTGGACATTCTATTTATTCAGTCTATACTAAAGATAGATTCTTGATGAGATTGGCTTGAAATATGTTAATATTTTTATTTATCTTTAGTATGTTTTTAATAATCTGTAACACCATTTACAAAAATTTTCGAAAGCATTAGCCAATAGATTAAAACTTCTCTTGGGTAAGATTATTGGGGAAGAACAAACTGGGTTTGTTCCAGGGAGATCAATTCTTGATGGCATTATTATAGCTCAGGAAGCTATTCATTCCATCCAATGTAACAAACAATCTAGTATGATAATCAAATTGGACATTAAGAAGGCCTATGACAGGGTGGATTGGAGGTTCTTAGCTAAATGTATGGAGAGATTTGGTTTCTCTAAAGGTTGGATCAACCTAATCTATTATTGTATTTCCACCCAAAATTTTTGATCCTTGTAAATGGCTCCCCCCATGGTTTCTTTGAAGGGTCTAATGGTATCAGACAAGGTAATCCCCTATCCCCATTTTTGTTCATCATTATGGTAGAATATTTGGGGTGCATATTTATTAGTCTCCAGAATCAAGGTTCCATCCATGGTGTGGAAATCACTTCTTCGGTTAAGGCAGTTACCCATCAACAATTTGTAGATGACATACTTCTTTTCGGGAAAGACATCATCAGGGAGGCTTCATCCATGAAAAAAAAATTAGACACTTATGCTTTAGCTTCGGGACAAGTTGCCAATAAAGATAAATCTCAAATCTTCTTCTTTCACACTAAAAAGAAAATTCAGCAGAAGATAGAAAATGTTTTGACATTTAAGACCGATTCCCTCCCATGTTCTTATCTCGGTATCCCAATTGACAAAGCCTTGAGAATAGCTCTGGCCTGGAAACCCATTGGTGAAAGAATGGATAGAAGAATGGACTCTTGGAAATCTAAGTGGCTTTCTTGGGCTGGCAGAGTGGTGTTGATTAAAGCCACATTGGCAACAATTCCCATTTACTTAATTTCTTACCTCTTACTTCCCACTGGATGCTATATGGATATGGTTAAAACACTCAGGA
This sequence comes from Thuja plicata, assembly GCA_018584345.1. Taxonomy (NCBI): domain Eukaryota; kingdom Viridiplantae; phylum Streptophyta; class Pinopsida; order Cupressales; family Cupressaceae; genus Thuja; species Thuja plicata. The sequence continues at coordinate 391,139 of MU227309.1, forward strand.
AATTCTTATGGCAGAGAACTAACACTAAAACAAAATTTGTTCTTATTTCTTGGGATAATATTAGTAGACCAGTAGAGGCTGGTGACACTGGAATTAAAAATCATCTTTGGCAGAACTAGGCCTTTGGAGCAAAACTTTACTGGAAAATACTTAAGGATCATAATCTTAAATGGGTGAGAATAATTAGAGGTAAATATTTTCATCACATAGAGGATGCAGAGGTGGTAAAAAATTAAAGATCTCCCAAGAGGTTCCATAATTTGGAATTTCATATCTAAATCGAGGGATATTATTGAGGATAACATCACTTGGAATATTAAAGATGGTTCCAAAGCTTGATTTTGGGAAGATTCTTGGGGTGGTTTTCCTAGCATTAATCAAATGATGGGCCAAAACAATATTAAAAAAGTTTGCTATGATATGTGGGGTCCTTTGGTTAAAGATTACATCATTCCTGGCCCTCAACATATGGTAGACAACTCTTGGCAGTGAAGGCAATTTTCTCAACTCTGATTAGATCCTTCGAAACTCCAGCAAATGAGGAAAATACTTGAAGACATATTTTTATTGATCAAATAGGGACATGGTGAAATAATTTGGAATGGCTGTAAAACAGGGGTATGCAATGTGAAGGATGGATATAGAATCCTAACAGGTGCTTCTTCTCAAAATCAATCTCAGTTCTTCAATCAACTATGTTGGAATAAAGTTTGCCTTCCTAAAGAAAGATTATTCTCATGGGCAGCAATTCAGGGCAGAATTATAACTGCTGATTGGTTTAAGAAGATGGGTTATTGCGGCCCTTCAAGATGTCCTTTATGTCACAATAGTGAAAATAGTGAAGAAGATACAAATCATCTATTGTTAACTTTGTCCGTTGCTACAGAATGTTGGCAATGGTTATGTGCAAAATTAGAATGGTCTTCAGCTCTCCCAAGTGATATTCTCTCCCTCTTCACCTCATGGCCACAGCCTTTCAAAGATAGTCTTTGTGGCAACCTATGGATTATATCTCCTTCCATCTTGATTTGGGAGCTATGGAAAGAAAGAAATAGAAGATTTTTCCAAGATATAACACTAGAAAAAAAATCTGTTTTGAATAGAATTGAAGCTACCATAGTTGAGGTCATGAATGCTCGCATCCAAACACAGAGCGCACAACACAAGTTATACACTAGTTGGGGTGATAAGATGTTAAAAAATTGGTTTGGGCTTAAGACTCCCCCCACATTATGCAGAGGTTTGAAAGCAAATGTCAACCTCAGAGCAAATTTTATTTGGTCGCCTCCTTCCCAAGGATGGTTTAAATTTAACTTTGATGGATCCTCTAAAGGCAACCCAGGCCCATCAGGGGCGGGCTGCATTATACATTCCAGTGATGGTAAGATTTTAGCTAAATTGGCAAGAGCTTTGGAAATTGGTACAAGCATTATACATTCCAATGATGGTAAGATTTTAGCCAAATTGGCAAGACATTTGAAAATTGGTACAAGCAATATGGAAGAATTCAAAGCACTGCTATTTGGTTTGTCTTTAGCATTTGAATTAGGTCTAGATAAACTAGAGATTGAAGGGGATTCAATGGTTAAAATCAATACCGTGAGAACCGGTTCTACACCAAATTGGAAATTGCAAGAGACTTTGGAAGTCATTTTAAACCTAATGAACAAGTTTGAATCTACAATGGCTAACCACATTTTTCATGAAGGAAATCACATGGCCGATGAATTGGCTAATAAAGCTGCCTTGGGCGAATATCTAAAGTTCACTTGAAAGGTTTAGGTAGATCTAGTCACAATCACATTGATTCCATAACTTGTGACATCTCTTCAATGGTCATTTGGAGGAAGAGAATGATTGGAAAGAAAAAGATCACATCATGTCATGTCGACATTTATGAAGGAATCACCTCCACTGCAGAGTATGGTTGTTTGTGATCTGAAGGAGGTACTTTGCAGATACAAGTGGATCCTAGGAGGGATGGGCAGTAGGTTTTGGAGGTCACACAATCATTCCCTCCTTTTTTATTCAAGATAGTCAGTAGTTGAGTACTACAAAGCTTTCATGCAGTCAATCAAATCCAAAATTCATCTGATGGGCAGAATTCCCTTCCGGTTGTCTATGTCTTTTCAGCTTGGAAAGAAGGATTTTATCAATTCCACAACACCTCCTCTTCTCCTCTAACAAAGAGGACTGCCATCCTCTGTCATTTGTTCAAGTCCATTCAATCTATCTCCTTTTTTAGTGGAGCGGACAATTCATTTCTAGTGAAAGAATAATGACTTCTTTTCAAAGGAGATTAACTTTAGTTGGACCCAAATTTGGAAATTTCCAAATCTCAGACTTCTTGGAGACTTTTCACTGGGACTTGATGGTACGCAAGTTGCTTGAAACTAGCGGTGACGTGATAAAAAATAGAAAGTAGTGCAGGTTTGGCTTGTTGTTGGATGGTGTGAAATTTTCTAAGGTAGATATTAGGCATTTCTCTAGAGCCTTTGTATTTGGATTTTAGCAAAGCTTGTTTCTTCTAGCAGAGCAAAGCATAGCCTTGATTGCAGGGATCAAAATATGAACACTCTGATCAAACTCTGCTCAAAATTAGATAAGATTGCCTTTGATAGCCCCATAATCACTACCTGACTCATGGAAGTTTGTAACTATCAGCACCGTCTTGTGCTACATGTGGTGAGAAAGGTGCTAGGATTCAATTTCCTTAGCACAAATCATAGATTCTAAGTTAATTCGGATATATGTGTTGGTTTTCTGGTGAGTATCCTAATTACTGGCTCCACAAAAATATTGGTAGAGGAGATTTGTAGCCGCCTGTTTGCAGAACAATATTTGGTGGGTCTCCACGAAGCTATCATCAACATTGATGCCAACCTCACCACCCCACTGACTTAGGATCTCACCATTGTTATGAATGTCGGAGAACCATTCTCTAGCTTTGGGTCTGGACTGAGAAGGAACATTTATGGTGGGCCTCCTAGGCATTTCTTCATTCTGCAGGGTTGGAAGTGGGAAGATCACCAATTTAGGAGGAGTATGATGGAAAGAGGCATCCAATTTCTTACCAAATTCCTTGGTATTGAGGATGATTTGAATGCTCCTTATGAGGATAACCTGGAGGAAGCCATTACCTGGGTTTATCAATACAAATACGATGATAAATTGGATGGTTTAGGGAGCCCTGACTCCTCAGACAACAAGGAGGAAGATGAAATAATGGGAGAAGAGGATGAGGAAGAAGATGAGGATGATGAGGAAGAGGATGCTGCTAAAGATGAACCGGTGGAGGCTGAAGATGAGGATCCATTAGAGGAAGATGATGATGCCGAACAAGGGGGAGACAAAAACTCCCTATTTAGAGTGAGAGTCCAAGATCGGATGACTCTGCAGCAAGCACAAAAAATGACTCCACATTGGCATCAGACCGGAGCTAAGTATTTGGGGGCTTCTTTGCAAATATTTTATTTTGAATAGTCTTTAGTTCTTGATACTTCATAGTTCTAAACTTTTGGTTTACTCTCAGTTTGAGCCTTTGGTGCTCATTTTGTTGTTCACAATCCTCTTCGGTAGGGTTGGGTTTTGAACTTGGAACTCATGTTATGCTAATTTATTATTATTTAAATATTTCATTAAGCCTCAGCCCCTTATGGATCAAAAAAATAATAATTTGTTAAATAAAGCTTTAGCATGCTATGAGGGTCTATTCTCGTTAGACCAGTCAAACTCCATTGATTTTTCTTATGTTAACTACTTTTAAATTTAATTTATCTTGAATTTGGTTTGGTATCATTGTAAACTATTTTTGGACATTCAATTTTTTCAGTCAATACTAAAGATAGATTCAATGAGATTGGCTTGAAATATGTTAATATTTTTATTTATCTTTAGTATGTTTTTAATAATATGTTAAATAAAGCTTTAGCATGCTATGAGGGTCTATTCTCATTAGACTAGTCAAACTCTATTAATTTTTCTTACGTTAACTACCTTTAAATTTCTTTTATCTTGAAGTTGGTTTGGTATCATTGTAATTTATGGACGTTCTATTTTTTCAGTCAATACTAAAGATAGATTCAATGAGATTGGCTTGAAATATGTTAATATTTGAAAATTAAAACTTAGATTAGTTGGAATTTGTTTGAAAGATGTGCATTTTGAAAAGTTGAGAATGACTATTGTGCATGATTATGGTTTTTGACTGAAAATCTCAATGATTGATTAGATTATGGGTAATGCAAATTCTGTATCCTTAATATGCATTGAGTACTATGGAGTGCATTATTTTATGTTCTTAAAGGGATATAATATCTCATTGATTCTTATGATGCATCCTAGTGCCCTCATGGATTAGAGTTAAAATATACATCAAACTCCTATGACATGCCTACTATTGTTATCATGATTAAATGGATGTGACTCTATTATATTCCTAGTATGTTTGTTCAATTATGATGGTAAAATGATGATTGTATGGATTTTGCATGGTTGATAGAAATTGATTCTTCTACATGACGAATGTACATTTTTTAAGGATTTGATGAAATATATATAATTGAGTTGTATGTGTTTTCTTTGGAGGTTCTAATGGCATATATGTCAACATTGTATTATTTTTGTTGGTAGCTTGTATCAAACTTGTATGGTGTGTGTAGTGTGCTTGTTCATGAGTCATGGTTTTGATAGAATGTGGTATATATTGTGTATGAATATGACAATATTTTATAGATTCCATTGCATCTATGTGATGCTTACATTATTATGAGTTTGCAGCAAGTTGCATCTATAAAATAGGGGAAACCTGTGTTATTCATTCCTTCCTCCTCTCTTTTTATTTAAAATGCTTTTGTCTTGTTTTCTTCTTTCTCACATTGTCTTGTTTTCTTCCTTCTCACATTGTCTTGTTTTCTTCCTTCTCACGTTGTATGTTTTCTTCTTTCCTTAAGTTTTTTATTGCCTTTGTGTTTCTACAATTTTTTAAGGTTTCTTTTTTATTTAATAATTCTTTTCTCCTGTACTTTCATTTTAGTGTGCACGTTGGTTGGTCTATTCAGTTTGTCTTTGCCCCCTCTATTTTGGAGTCGTCTTATCCATGGTGGAAGCAGAAGAAAAGACAGAGAAGAGGTAGCGGCAACAGAGGAATGAGAATGGGTAGAATTGATCTTCTTCTAGGTAATCTACTTACAATACTTAAAAATTTGTGGGTTAAATCTGTGTCTCCATACATTTTGCGCTGGCAGTGCAGGCAATAAATTATTTTACCCACATTTTTTTGAGGTTTAGTATGACTTGTAGCTAATGAGAATCCTCAATTCTGTTCAAAGTCTTCTTCTAGGTAATCTAGTTACCAGTTTCCAATAATGTATGTGATATATTATCCATATATTTCTCATTTGGTGTTCTATTTTTAAGATATATTCCTCATTTGTTGTTCTATTTTTAAGAGTTATTTGGTGAAAGAAACTTTTAATCTTTAAGCCATTCATCCCATTTTTTATTGCATCTGAATTTCAATCATCTCACATTTTAGATCTAGAATCTTAACACATTCATCCCAATATATGCATCACTTTTACTGAAGACTGTCCGACAAGCTTAAGAGAATTAACATTATTGGTATTCTCTTTTTTCCCCTTTAAATATTATTAAGTGTGTTATGGCAGGTTAGAATTTGGATTTTTAATTAGACCCCTCACAATGAGTTGGCATTTATGGTGGATAGGTTCTCTTAGTCATAGAGCAATAAGTATTTAGGTTGCTCGTGCATTTTATAATATTAGCTTGTGTAGAATAGATGGAAGTAATCTCTTTATTAGTAATTTACCTTTTTGTTTGAGAAAATGAAGACAAGAGTGTCAATATGTTCCTTAGTGGGTAGGCATTGTGGAAAATTCTAGCCACTTCTATTACTTTGTACTTTTAATCAGTGCCCCAATTATCGAAAAGTACTTCCTTAATTTATACAAGATCATTCCTGTGGTGCCATGATTCATAATAACTCCACAAGTCCTCGTAATAATAAAACTTACTTCCCAAACAAAATTGTATCTCCACATTTTTAGACTTTTTGAAATCGATAACTATGTTTCAAAAGGGAAACAATGCCAACAAATAAATTTTACAGTGAAAATTCCCTAATTGTCACATTAAATTAAGATTTCTCCATAACTCAATGTTTTCATAATAGTAATATTTTTCCAGTAAACATTTGGGCCTAAAAAGTGTGGGGAATCCTCTAAATAGATAGAAAATATAGATCAAAGCCACACCAAACTATAGAAAAGAAAAAGAAAGCACAGATGACAGTGAAACATGGATGGTTGCGAAAACACTGCAGTTGGTTAATGTCAATGGTTCCCAAATCATAAAAACAAGTCTAAAGTTCCAAAAAAAAGGAGCTTAGTATTGAGTTTTACTTTGCCAGAAATTTGAAATATGAGTTTTCATTTTGTGGGGTCAACCTTGATAATCATTATTTATGTTTTTGTTTTTGTTGTTTTTTCAAATTTAAGTGATTTATTTCAGCGTAGCTGTGAGGACAACAAAAACCACACAGTTTGCTGGCATTCTGTGTTAGAGAAATTTCTACGTTCTCGGCAATATTACATGAACAAACTTGTCATCAAACATATAATTGCATGATAAGCTCCATGAAATTTTTGAGTTTTTTTTAAATGTTTATGTTAAGGCATACCAATAGAGACTGGTTGTGCAAAAATTGTCATAAATTCCGGCTTAAGTGTGACAAATCTCATGTTTTATACAATAAATGTACCTTCATAATCTGACAGAAAAAATATGTTCCAATTGTTTTTCTCACATGCACTTCAAGAAATGTAAACCCCCTAATCTAAATTTCTTGTATACAACAAAGTGAAGTGCAATGGAAAGTAGATTTTGTCGATGGAAGATCAAGACTTCACCATTGCTTGTAAACTAAAATATATTTTGTAGCCAGAATATGAATGAAACACCTGTTGTACCACCATGATAGATAATTATTTCCCTATGTATGTCTTTGACTAGACTGATAGAAAAATTATGTGGTACAAAGTTCCTCTCATGTCCAGTGTCACTGTCAAAAGCACAATTATGCTAGCTTAACTTGACCATTGAACATTTGGTAGTATATTCTAAGCATCACGTGTAAGTAGACATAAGGAATACATGCAAAAATTAATAAATTATTTATAAAATGCTTGGACATAATTTCACGGTATGAAATGATTGTAAAATATGCAAAATACTGAGTTCGTTATAAAATTTGTAAATCTCTTTTAGCAAATTTGTTGGAAGGTATAAGAGAAAGTTGTGCATCTGCAGCCCTTGGAATCATCCCCCAAGCTTGTGCAAACATGGGGACTTTCTCACATGGTTAGAGATCCGTTAAAAATAACAAAAACTCAAAATTATTTGAAGTTAGATCTATTTACTATTTGTGCACGTTGTGGTAAATATGCTTGATAAAGGTAGAAGTATCAATTGTAAGTGGTTAACAATTTCATATCTTGGACAACTGACTGGTAATTTAAGTAGGGGGATATAATAATATATGACAAAATATGTCACAGAGATGTGGTCTATATGGGCTGCACTTGCATTCATTACAAATTTGACAGGTTAATTAGGACATTTTCAGGTCGAGAAACAATGAATATCATTAGTAGCACTTCAAAAATTTGAGTTTTAGAACTGCGTGAAAACATAGAGTTCACAAAAAGATCTTACATCCAAAGTAGAGTGGTATTTAAAAAATTATAAACTTTGAAACAAAAGCTTTCATCTCTGTTATTGTAGAAAATATAAATATAAAAGATTTAATTTTGTGTTATGTTTCTTTGTCCCTTGTATCTTGGTGTGGTCTTAGCCATGGTGGCAGCAAAAGAAGAGAGACAGAAGTGGTAGAGGTAGAGGATGAATGAGAACAGGCAAAATTATTCTTCTTCCAGGTAATCTACTTACTTACAATACTTAAAAATTTGTGGGTTGAATCTGTGTCTCGACTCTCCATACATTATGCGCTGGCAATGCAGGCAATAAATTGTTCTACCTAAATTTTTAGAGGTTCAATATGATTTGTAGCTAATGAGAATCCTCAACTCTGTCCAAAGTCTCCTTCTTCTAGGTAATCTAGTTACCAATTTCCAATAATGTATGTGATATATTCTGCATATATTTCTCGTTTGATGTTCTATTTTTAAGAGTTTTTTGGTGTAAGAAAACTATTGATCTTTAAGATATTCATCCCATTTTTTATTGCATCCGAATTTTAGTCATCTGACATTTTAGATCTAGAATCTTAACACATTCATCCCAATATATACATCCCTTTTACTGAAGACTGTCCAACAAGCTTAAGAGGATGAACATCATTGGTACTCTCTATTTTCCCCTTTAAATATTCTTAAGTGTGCTATGGCATGTTAGAAATTGGGTTTTTTATTAGACCCCTCACAATGAGTTGGCACTCATGGTGGATAGGCTCTCTTAGTCATAGAGCAGTAAGTATTTAGGTTGCCCATGCATTTTATTATATTAGCTTGTGTAGAATAGATGGAAGTAAACTGTGAGATAAGATAATGCAAAAAAGTAGCCAAGAACCCCACTTGTCCTTTTGTTTCTACCTTAGAACCCAACTCCTTAAGTCAATTGTAGTCTCTTGTAAGAAATGGATGTTTATTTAATGTGGATCACCTTCAATAGAGATTTCTTCAATTTTCCACCTTTTTTGTTCGCTCTACAGTTTTTTTGGTTGTGGCTTTTCAAAAATTAGCAATTTTTCAATTGCTTTGTTTTTCTAGCCAAACTACCCCATTTTGTTTAATGAGGCTCTGAGTATTTCTGGTTTTGGGTTTTCAAAAAATAGCAGTTTTTGTTTCAACTTTTAGTTCCTAATTTCTACTACACACTTAGATAATTTCTAGTTTCTATTTTTTTTTTACAATTGTGAAATATTAGTCTTTTGTTTGGAAAAATTTGTACCACTGGTAATTGCTTGAGACCTTTCATCCGTCTATATGAGTTGTCCAAAGGTGCCTAGTAGAACTTTGCATCATATTTTCCCTCTGAAATTTTGTTTTTTAATGGTGGTATTATAGCAGAAATAAAGAGCTCTTCAGAATGGGTTGACAATGATTCTGCATATGGTAGCAGCTCTTTTAGTTTTCTATTTTTTTGATATTTTACTAATGTTTAGTTTTTTTTATCTACATATTTGAATGAAGATTCCAAATAGTGTAGTACGTGTTGATTTGCAGAAAGATTATTGAATCATTTTTTTAAGTGTTGTTTAAGGAGTTGTGTTGTTGAACTGCAACGTATCTTGCTAAGGTATGTCCACATAATTCAAAAAAATTTATTTTGTTAAATTTAGTTGTTTATTTGACGTATGCAAATGGTAATTTCTTTTTTTTTAATCAATTGTTTGTTGTAGTATGTTTTTCCTACCTTGTAGGTTAGCTGAATATAGAAACTAGAGCAATATAAAAAGGGGAAAGATGATTTTAGCAGTGGAAGACTACTCATCATTTTAAATTAATTGAATCATCAACATCCAAGATTTTAAATTTTAAATTATAGAGGAACATTACAAGAAAGTATTTTGCTATTCCTATATTCAAAGACCTCATGTAATTTTTGTGACCCTATAAATTTTTTTTAGTATGTTTTTAATAATCTGCTAAATAAAGCTTTTAGCATGCTATGAGGGTCTATTCTCATTAGACTATTCAAACTCCGTTTGATTTTTCTTATCAAGTTAATTACCTTTAAATTTAATTTATCTTGAAGTTGGTTTTGTATCATTGTAAACTATTTCTGGACATTATATTTCTTAAGTCAATGCTAAAGAATCAAAGATAGATTCAATGAGATTGGTTTGAAATATGTTAATATTTGAAAATTAAAACTTAGATTAATTGGAATTTATTTGAAAGATGTGTGTACTTTGAAAAGTTGAGAATGACTCTTGTGCATGATTATTATATCATTTTTGTGTGAAAATCTCAATCATCGATTAGATTATGAGTTAATTGAAATTGTGTATCCTTAATATGCATAGAGTATTATGGAGTGCATTATTTTCTGTGCTTAAAGGGATATAATATCTCATTGATTCTTATGATGTATCCTAGTGCCCTTATGGACTAGAGTTAAAATATACATCAAACTCCTATGGCATGTCTACTATTGTTATTCATGCATCATGATTAAATGGATGCGACTCGTGCCATGCTTATAATGGAATTTGACATATATGATGTGTATTGGAATTGAATTTCATATATGGGATACTATGGACAATGAGTAACATTATGTACATGTAATTCTTGCATCATGATTTGTGAGTATAAGGGTTGAATGACATATAGTGTAGTTTGAACAATGGATATCATCCAATTTTTGTGTAGCTTGCATGATGGTTGGTGTCCTTGTTCATAAGGCATGTGGTTAGTGATATTCACTCTTGTTCATCTTGATTTTATGGCCTTGATGTGAAGGATCTAATGACATATAATGCCATTACATTGAATGTATTTCAATATTTTTATATGGGATTTCTTGAATTTTTTATCAAACTCTATGATATTCCTAGTGTGTTTGTTCATTTATGATGGTCAAATGATGATTGTAAGGATTTTGCACGGTTGATAGAAATTGATTCTTCTACATTATGATTGTACATTTTTTAAAGGATTTGATGAAATATATGTATTTGAGCTATATATGTTTTCTTTGGAGGTTCTAATGGTATATATGTCAGCATTGTATTAGTATTGTTGGAAGGTTGTATCAAACTTGTATGGTGTGTGTAATGTGCTTGTTTATCAATCATGGTTTTGATAGAATGTGGTGTATATTGTGTATGCATATGGTAGTATTTTATAGATGTCATTGTATCTATGTGATGCTTATATCATTATTAGTTTGCATTAATCTCCTATGGTTTTCCTAGTGTGTTTAGTCATGTGTTGCAGCTAGTGTCATTTGCTTGTGCATGAGGATTATACAAAGTTTACAGGAAGGGTTTGGTTGCATCAAACTCATTTGGATTGCATAGTGTTCTTGTTTGTGCATCATGATTGATGAAATGCACTATCCTATACAATAATTGTATAGCTTGTGTGTAAAGGGTCTAATGAATATATGATTAGCTTTTATGGGTTATATTTGAATGTTTGAATGGAAAATATGTCATTGTTATTTGGATTTTGAGAAAAGAGTTGAATGCCATGTCATTGAGCTATATGGGGTTTTTTTATGGTTGTAAAAAACTATTATAGTTTTCATGGTGTACTTATTCTTGCATCATGATTGTGTGCCATTGATTTTTATGATGCAGGAGCATCTTGATTCCTTGGCAATCCTTCTCAACCAAAAAGATGTTTTTTTTTGTTCTTTAGTTTGTTTGGAGGCTACTCGGGAAGTACTCTGTTACTCAGGTTCTATCGCTCGGGCATGCTTGTGATTTTATGTTGCTCAGTATCTGTCGCTCGTTCATGCTTGTTTCTAAGTTCTTTTCTTCTAACGCTCAGGTTTTGTTCATGTTGCTTGGGGTGTTCTTTGTTTGAGTCACTTTGTTGCTCGGTCAGCCTTTGCCCGAGATGTTTATTTTGGAGTTGGATATGGAGGCCGACTTCTTCATTTAATTTCCATGGCTTAATTGATTTGATATCTCTCATTGGGATCTATGTGGACCTAAATTTGGGTCTCTCTTATGGATTTGAGCACCAACCTCTTTGGTGGACACCTGTATATATATATATATATGTTTTTGTATTTCTTAGTTTTAGACAGTTCTAGAGAGTTCTGAGAAGATACAAGATTAATTATTGATTCGTCTGGAAGGCAGGTCTGTGACCTCACATGTATGAAGATAATTTTGTAATTCATTGATTGTATATGGCTGAAACCAGGAAGGACTTACAGCCCTACATGTAATTATTCTGTTCAATTAATGAAAAGGATATCTTTTGTTTCTTCTCTCACTGTGTTGTTGTTTCTGCATTGTTTCTGCAAGTTGGTTTGGTATTTGGGAGAGCCCTAGGCGCCATTTCCATTCCCTCCTTGCGTCAGGTGGTATCAGAGCATTGGTGAGATCTAAGTTCCTTCTTGTAAACCCTAACCCTAGTTGGTGATATTGTTGTGGGGTAGCAGATTGCAATTTGACCTGCAATTGAATAGGGATTCAAGATGGTTCATGGGAGAGGAAATGTGGATCCAGGTCTAGTTGATATGCTTAGACAAATGGCTACTATATTGGAAGTTGTTGAGACAACCCAGCGCAAAGGAAGAAATCTTGAGGATGTTAGTGATGATGAATTGAAAGAGGTTCAAGGTGAAGCTACACCTGCACCTGTGATGGACTATGAAGAAGAAAGATTCCTGAGAGCCTTGACAAGTTTGAAATCCACACCTCAGCTTAATCCTCCTGAGTATAGTGGAAAGTTTGATTATGATGAATTGATTGACTGGATAACTGAGATGGAAAAGTATTTTGAATATGAGAATGTATCAGAGGATAAGAAGGTGAAGATTGCAAGAACAAAGTTGAAAGGTCATGCATCCTTATGGTGGGAACATCTGCATTGGATCAAAAGAAGAAAGGTAAAGACAAAATCAAGGTATGGGATAAGATGGTAAACAAATTGAAAGGAAAGTTTCTAACTTGTGATTATCAGATTAACCTGATTAGGAGAATGCAAAGTTTGAAGAAGAAGGATAAATATGTAAAAGACTACACTGAAGAATTCTATAGACTAGACATCAGATCTGGACATGTTGAAGATGAAGTGGAAAGAGTAGCAAGATATCTGAATGGTTTGATAATTTCTATACAAGATGATATCAGTTTGGTCAAGATGGAAAGCATAGAGGAGACATATCAATTTTCCCTAAAAGCTGAGGAGAAATTGAACAAGAGATGTGAGCAAAGGCAAAGAGTCAGAGGTGGTAGATTTCCTAAAGGAAGAGGTAGATCACATGGTGAAAACAATAGATCTGAACCAGAGAAGTCAGTTTCAGAAAAATCTCAAGATAAAGGAGAGACTGGATGGAAAGGTGGAAGTTCATACCGAGGAAGAGGCAATTACTCCAGAGGTGGTTATAGAAGAAGAGGGTTCCAAGTAACTTGTTATAATTGTGGTGAGGAAGGACATAGATCATTTGAATGTACACATGCAAGAAAGAAGACCAGTAGTATCAGAAATGCCTTGGTGAAAGAGGAGTCACCAAATGAAGCTGAAAAGGAAGGAAATCTCATGATCCAGAGGATACTATGGAGTGAGAAAGATAAGCAAGATCCTGTCAGGAAAAGTTTGTTCAAGACCAAATGTAGAGTTGCAGACAAAGTTTGGAAGGTGATTATTGACAGTGGAAGCTCGAAGAATCTGGCATCTAAGGAAATGGTCACAAAGTTGCAATTGAAAAGGATGAAGCATCGGAAACCCTATCAGATCTCATGGATCAAGGACGAACATACATTAATGGTGAGTGAATAATGTGTTGTGAATCTGAAAATTGGAAAGTATTATGATAAGGTGTTGTGTGATATTATTCCTATGGATTGTTGTCATATTTTGTTGCGTAGACCTTGGAAATATGATAGACATGTTATACATGATGGAAGATTGAATAGATATTCTATTTGGGTTGATAGTAAGAAGCAAGTTTTGTTACCTTTGGTTGAAGAATCTGTTGGTGAGATATGTACAATATCTGTGAAAGTTTGTTTGATGGAAGGTAGATAGTTTGTTAAGGATTTGAAAAGGAATGATATTTTTTATGCTTTGATTCCTAACAAACCAAGTGAGAATACAAAAGATGGCATTCCTGTAGAAGTTTAGAAGTTACTCACTGAGTACAAGGTGATAATTTTAGATGATTTTCCTGATGGTTTTCCACCAATGAGAGATGTTAGTCATTTTATGGATCTGATTCTTGGAGCTAGTTTACCAAACAAAGCACCACATAGAGCTTAACTGACAAGTTCATGAATTGTTGAAAAAAGGTTTGATCCAAGAAAGTTTGATTCCATGTGCAGTACCAACTGTATTGGCACCTAAGAAGAATGGAGAATGGCGAATGTGTACTGATTCAAGAGCAATCAACAATATCACAGTGAATTATAGGTTTCCTATACCAAGAATGGATGACATAATGGATTGTTTGAGTGGAGCAAGATATTTTACCAAAATTGATTTGAAGAGTGGGTATCATCATATCAGAATCAGAGAAGGTGATGACTGGAAGACTGCTTTCAAGACAAAGGAAGGTTTGTATGAGTGGTTGGTTATGCCTTTTGGTTTAACTAATGCACCAAGTACATTTATAAGGTTGACGAATGAAGTCTTGAAGAAATTCTTGAATAAATGTGTAATTGTATACTTGGATGATATTTTGATATTAAGTAAGACTAGAGAAGAGCATTTGATGCACATAACACAAGTGTTGCAGAGATTGAAATAGGAAAATTTGTTGATAAATCTGAAGAAGGGTTCCTTCATGAAAGAAGAACTTGTGTATTTTGGTTTTTTAATTTTAGCTGATGGTTTGAAGATGGATCCTGAGAAGGTTGAAGCTATACTGAATTGGCCTACACCTGAGAATCTTAGTGAGGTAAGATCAGTTCATGGATTGGAAAGTTTTTACAAGAAATTTATCAGAAATTTCAGTTCTATTTGTAATGCCATGACTGAAACAAAGAGAGGAGACAAAAGAGAATTCAAATGGACACATGGAGCTAATAAGAGTTTTGAGACACTAAAGTTGAAAGTTGTTGAATTGCCTGTGCTAGCCTTACCTGATTTCAACAAGGTATTTCAAGTTGAATGTGATGCAAGTGGAAGTGAAAATGGAGCTGTGTTGACTCAAGAAGGTAAACCTATTGCTTTCTTTAGTGAAAAGTTGAATGATGCAAAAAGGAAATATTATGTCTATGATCAAGAATTCTATGCTATTGTTCAAGCTTTAAAGAAATGGAGACATTACTTGATGCCAAATGAATTTGTGTTATATACCGATCATAAGGCTTTATAGTATTTGGGTAGTCAGAATAAGTTGAATCAAAGACATATGAAATGGGTAGAGTGTTTGCAGAGTTTCACATTTTTGATTAAGCATAAGAGTGGAGTTTCTAACAGAGTTGTTGATGCATTGAGTAGAAGAAGATCTTTGTTGACTGAAATGAGAGTTGAAGTTCTTGGTTTTGATGATATGAAGAATTTGTATGAAAGTGATCCTAATTTTTCTGAGCAGTGGAGAGTGTGCAGAGCACCTAATTCAAATCAATCAAGTAAGTATGAAGATTATTTCATTCAGGAAGATATGTTGTTCAAAGGTATTCAGTTATGTATACCGAGAGGATCAATGAGAACTAATTTGATAAAGGAGAAACATAGTAGTGGTTTGGCTGGACATTTTGGTATTGATAAGACATTGAGTTTGCTTAAGGAAAGGTATTTTTAGCCTCAATTGTATAAGGATGTTCAGAAATTTGTGAAAAGCTATGGATTTTGTCAAATTGCAAAAGGAGTGAGTCAGAATACTGGTTTGAATACACCAAACTTTGCTCCTGAGAAAACTTGGAGTGGTATCAGTATGGATTTTGTTCTTGGCTTACCGAGGACAACAAGAGGTAATGAATCCATATTTATTGTTGTGGATAGATTTTCTAAGATAACACATTTCATACCATGTAGAAAATGTCAGATGTAGTGCATATAACAGATCTTTTTTTTAAGGAAATTCTCAGATTGCAAGGATTACCGAGGAGTATTATCTCTGAAAGAGACAATAAGTTTGTTGGCTATTTTTGGAGAACACTTTGGAAGAAGATGGATACTGAGTTGAAATATAGTTCTACGTTTCATTAATAGACTGATGGACAAACAGAGGTTGTAAACCAAAGTTTGGGTAACTTGCTGAGATGTTTAGTTGGAGACACACAAAGAAATTAGGATTTGATGTTGGCACAAGCAGATTTTGCATACAATAGTTCAGTGAATAGAAGTACTAGGAAAACACCTTTTGAGATTGTTCATGGCACACAACCTAGAGGTATATCAGATCTGAGAGATATTGTTGGAGAAGAGAAAAGAAGTGTTGAAGCAGAAGAATTTGTTGAGTTTATGAAGACATTACATGAAGATGTAAAATAGAAGCTGGAGGAAAGCAATCAGAAATACAAGGATAGTGCAGACAAATATAGAAGACATAAAACATTTGAGGTTGGTGATGTACTAATGATTCATTTAAAGAAAGGCAGATTTCCTATTGGCACATATGGTAAATTGAAAATGAAGAAATTTGGTCCTTGCAGAATACTGAGAAGATTTGACAGTGGAAATGCTTATGAAGTTGAATTACCTGATGACATGGATATATCACATATATTCAATATTTCAGACTTGTATGAATATCATGAACCTGATGAAGAAGTAACAATACCAAGTGATTATCCTAAGAAACAGATAGAGGAAGTTGAACAAATTTTGAAACAGAGAGTTGGCAGAAGTACAAGAGGAAAGGAATGCATGGAGTATCTGGTAAAGTGGAAGAATAGACTGATTGAGGACTCATCTTGGATTTCTCAATCTAAGTTGGATTCATTTTAGGTTGGACATGATACATGATTCAGGGAATCATTTCTTATAACCCTAGGTGTCTGATGCAGGAGCATCTTGGGTCCTTGGCAATCCTTCTCAAACAAAAAGATGTTTATTTTTGTTCTTTAGTTTGTTTGGAGGCTTCTCAGGAAGTACTCTGTTACTCAGGTTTTGTCGCTCGGGCATGCTTGTGATTTTTTGTTGCTTGGTTTTTTTTGCTCGGTCGTGCTTGTTTCTAAGTTCTTTTCTTCTGATAGTTGGGTTTTGTTCTTGTTGATCAGGGTGTTGTTTGCCTGAGTCACTATGTTGCTCGGTCGACCTTTGTTCGGTATGTTTATTTTGGAGTTGGATCTGGTGGCTGACTTCTTCATTTAATTTTCATGGCTTAATTGATTTGGGATCTCTCATTGCGATCTGTGTGGACCTAGATCTGGGCCTCTCTTATGGATTTGAGCGTCAACCTCTTTGGTGGACTCCTGTATATATATGTTTCTGTATTTCTTAGTTTTAGATAGTTCTAGAGAGTTCTGAGAAGATACAAGATTAAGTATTGAATCATCTCACTAGTAAATTTGACTTCAAATTTTGACGAAAATTGGTCAAAATTTCGACAGCAATTGGTCGAATTCACGACCAAACCTTTCGTCATTTTTTTTTGTCAAATTTTTGATGTTTTTATTATTGGTCGCAATTGCGACCAACATTGAGGTTGAAATTTCGACCATAGCTCTTGTTTAATTTGACAAGAATCACCGTTGAACTCTTGGTCCAATGGTCAAAATTTTGACCAATCTTTGGTCGAAAAGAGTTGTGGAATTGGTCAAAATTTTGACCATCCCTTTGGTGGAAACCACTTCATTCTCGTCGAAATATTTTAGTGGAATGGTCAAAATTTTGACCACTGTTTGGTGGAAATGAACCGTGACATTGGTCAAAATTTTGACCATCCCTTTGGTGGAAACCATAGCAATCTCGTCAAAATCTTTTAGTGGAATGGTTGAAATTTCAACCACTGTTTGGTGGAAATGAACCGTGACATTGGTTGAAAGTTCGACCATCCCTTTGGTGGAAACCATAGCATTCTCATGAAAATCTTTTAGTGAAATGGTCAAAATTTTGACCACTGTTTGGTGGAAATCAACCGTGACATTGGTCAAAATTTTGACCATCCCATTGGTGGAAAGCATAGCATTCTCGTGGAAATCTTTTAGTGGAATGGTTGAAATTTTGACCACTGTTTGGTGGAAATGAACCGTGGCATTGGTCGAAATTTCGACCATCCCATTAGTGGAAAGCATAGCATTCTCGTCGAAATCTTTAGTGGAATGGTTGAAATTTCGACCAATCGTTGGTGGAAATGAACCGTGGCATTGGTCAAAATTTTGACCAATGTTAATTTTTTTTTTTTTTTTAATTATTATTATTATTATTATTTTTTAAATTCTACTTGGATTCAACTGTGTAGTTTATTGAGTCAAACTCATTGACCTTTGATTCATGAGTAGTGGTTTACACAAACCCATCTCTCATGAGAATGAATGGAACACTTAGCACTCATTGGCTCTGGGTGATGCTCACAGAGGTGAAGCACTGGGACTTCCCGTGAGGTCACCCATCCCAGTACCACTCTAGCTAGAGCGCACTTAACTACGAAGTTTCCTCCATGGTTAAACCCACTCTGCTTGCATCCTCATTTGCAAAACCTTCACCAAGTGTTGTGCCTTATGAACCATCCACTAGAAAGCCCCTTAATCTTATCAACTGATGAGCTTAAGGGGCTTTCTAATGGATGGTTCATAAGGCACAACACTTGGTGAAGGTTTTGCAAATGAGGATGCAAGCAGAGTGGGTTTAACCATGGAGG
>MU227309.1:409712-433026 GCA_018584345.1 Thuja plicata
TTCTAGCTTCTACCTCCTTTGCGCGCGCTGAAATGAAGTCAACCTTTTGTTTTTTTTAATAACGAAGTGGTAAAATGAAGTTTATTTTTCTTTTTTTTACTTTTATGCACGTGTTGGTCAAAATTTCAACCAACACGGGCATAAAAGTAAAAAAAAAAGAAAAATTATCTTTTATAATGCGACCAAATAAAACAATTTTGCTAGTTGGTCGAAAAGTTTGGTCGAAATTTGGGGTCAAATCTATTAGTGTCTGGAAGGCAGGTCTGTGACCTCACATGTATGAAGACTATCTTGTAATTCATTGATTGTATATGGCTGAAAATGGGAAGGCCTTACATCCTGGTATGTAATGATTTTGTTCAATTAATGAAAAGGATCTTTGTTGTTTCTTCTCTCACTGTGTTGTTGTTGTTTCCACATTGTTTCTACAAGTTGGTTTGGTAGTTGGGAGAGCCCTAGGTCCCATCTCCATGCCCTCCTTGTGTCATTTTAGTAGGGTGATTGCATAGATTGTGTGTGAGGAGTCTAGTGACATATACCATCGAGTTGTATGTTTTTGTTTAAAGTTTACATAAAACTAATATGGTGTGCTTAGTGTGGTTCTATGGTTTTTTTGTGAAGAATTTTGTGGCATTCACTATTGTGCATGGTGATTATATGAACTTTGTGTTAAGGACAAATGATATACATGTCACTAAATTGTATGGGTTTTGTTTAATGGCCATATCAAAATCTTATGGTGTACATGATGGACTTCTTCATGTATCATGGTTGAGTGACATTAATTAATTTTATCAATGTTTGATTGCATGAATTTTGTATGAAAGGTCTAGTGAAATATTATTGGATTATATGAGTTTTTTAAAAACATAACATAGCGTCTGGTGTGCTCCCCTAAAATGTTAACTTTTAAAAAAAAAAATTAATCGCTCTGGTGAGAAATTAGATAACACCACCTAGTTTATCCCAAATTTTTCTACTAATTATTTGATAAAAATATGATTTTTTGCAATTTTTTGAAGTGGACACATCCTGAAAATGTGAAATTTCTATGTGCTCCCCCTATAAATTATTGAAAACTAATAAAAATCAAAACTTTTTTTTAAGTGTGTAGAATGGAGTCTAGTTTCTGAAAATGTTATTTGTTTCATAATTTGATGAACGAGACAAAATCTAAGCCCAAATGAATACACGTTGGTTTTTGACAAAAAATAGACATACTTACAAAAGAAATTAGAGATGAAAAGCTTAACATAATGAGAATTCAAAATAAACTATATGGTTAGATAGCTAATAGAGAGATCTACAATATCAAGCCATCTGATTTTATCATTATTGAGCCATGTGCAAACCTGATAGGGAGCACACAAGAAAAAATGTTAATTTTTTGTAGGTTTGTTGGAAAACACATCTCAGGTATGTTTGAATCCTCCAAGCCTTTGGGTTGGATCTCCAAGGAAAATCCAAGCCTTAGGCTTGGTAAAATCCAATACAGTTCAAAGGGTGCAAGCGCTATAGTGCATGCGCACTCTGTAAACCTTAAGAAAAGGGTTAAAGGAGGGAGGGAGAAAGCCCAACAGGCCCTACCAAACCAATTCCAGCACTAGGTCAATACATAAAATGTAACATTTAAGTATGAATTACATACTTAAGTTACATTTTATGTATATACTTTCAGGATGTTTCAGAGTGGTTTCAGCTTCATAGGAGTTAAGATAGAGATTCTAGATTTTGAGGGTTTTTAGGAAATTTCAAACTTAGCCAAATTTCAGGAATCAACACATTGTTTTCAACATGATTCTCAGTGGATTTTTTATTATAACCTTAATCCCTTGACTTGACTAAGGACACTCTTTAGGGTTCTAAGTGGTTCTAATGTATCATAATGGGTCCTAAGTGGTCCTAGGTCCCCTTAGGACCTATTACGACCCCTTAGGACACATTAGGTCCTCTTAAGACCCCTTTGAACACATTAATCATCATAGGACACACTAATGGGCTCTAATATGTTCTAATATTTACTAATGTTTTGTTGGGGGTTTTAATGGGTTCTAAGTAGTCCTAGGAACCCTTAAGACCCATTACGACCCCTTAGGACCCATTAAAACCCATTAGGACTCATTAGAATCCCTTAGAACACATTAATAGTCATAGGACTTGTTGGTCTTTAAAACTGTTACGCTGTAAAAGCAACCAATATACCCTGAGAGTAATATTAGGAATGGTTAATTCCAAGTATGAGAGCTCTTCAAGGTAACTGGACCAACTATAGGACAAGACTGTCCTCTACTCTTTTGGCTCTGCAAAACCAAGGCGGGTGCACCTAATCCAGACAAATATGTAACTTTCACAACTCACTATAACTCTGGATGATTACAACAGATTAATGACAAGAAAGTATGAAATTATAAACACTCACTCAGTGACTCTTCTCTACCATGCAGGACTACAACCAACAACAACAAAACTTAAAGGGACTAGAATGGTTTTGATGTTTTTGATAGGGCAGAGTATAGCTAAACCTATTCAGATATGTATCAAAGTAGAAGATACTAATTATTGATCAATGCTTTATCCATTGGGCAATGATTCTAGTTCAGATACATGACATATAAACTAACTATTGTCAAGGACTCAAAACCATAAACATAGATAACTTCAGATCATACACTTCTTGATAATCCTTATATATACAAACCCAAAGAGTTTATGCCTTATCCAAAGCAGATTTTAATTTGATCCTTGATCAAAACTATGTACTAAAACATATACATAATGAAATCTTATGCAGTGAATCAGAAGATTCAAAACTCAAAAGGCAAGCAAAAAGGAGAGACTTGAATCAGAAATGTTGTATTGAGTACAATGAGTCCAATTTTAATTCCAAAATATTTCAAATCCTATATCACTTCAATAAATGCAAAAGACTTGCAACTTTCTTCTTCTATGATAATACTCTCTAGATATACATTTTCTATACTCAGTGGAAAATAGTAAAAAGGTATTATGCCTTATGCTACATACCAAAACTTTTCCCAGCTACTACTAAATGATCTTGGAAGTCCTTTTATAATCCAAGGACTGCAAAAAGATTTGGATCATTTAGGGTTAGGGCTAAAACTCAATATAAAACTTGACATGAAATAAATAATGTATTACAATAATAAACAATTGTGTCATCAACAAGTTGGGCTCACTCTTAAAAACTTTCTGTGTAATCTGATTTGATTCAGCCGCCATCCATCATTGGAGAACAAACCCTATAGAAGGAATAAGAATGGAATGTCTTGTCTGTTGGAAATGAGTTGAGTAACTGAGAGGGGAGGGGTGAATCAGTTACTACAAAAACAAATCCCAAGTCCCTTAGATGTCTTAAACAAACTGTTCATTGTCACTCGGTTAACAAAGATATTATTTTGTAGCTCATTTAACAAAGCAATCTTAAGATGTTTATATGTAATTATCCTTTAGTGAATAAGTGCATAAACATAAAGCATAAAACAAATAACATGTACATAGATGACACCAAGATTTAACGTGGAAACCCAATATGGGAAAAACCACCAATGTAACTAGTTACTATTTTTCACTCTTCTGAAGTGATCCTGTTAAGAGCCAACCCTATTAAAGGTTACAAAAACACACTGCTAGGTGTGACCTTGTTAGAGGATTTAATCACCTTGTAAGGAGTGACCTTGTTAGAGGTCTTGAAACAATTCAATATAGAAATGTCACCTTGTGAGAGGATTTACAAAAGACTATTAAGTCTACTCTATTAAGAGATTTTGAATCATTTCTACAATTGTTAGAGAATAACAATGGATTGACCTGTTTGAAGAAGCAACTATCTTTGCTGATTTAGATCTCTTTTCTGGCTTTAACTAGATCCTTACTGATCAAATATTCTATTGCATCTTTGTCTAAATATTATGTCCTTAATCATAATCCCATCTGATTTCGCCTTCACTCTTCATATCACAAACTCACACATTCAATCCAAACTTGACCTTGTATATATATGATAAGCCTTGTCAAGTCAGCTTGAATAACCTTCCAAATAAACAATAAACTCAAATATGTCAGATGCATATAACCAATTAAACATAAAGTGTAAATTTTTGTTAGTCAGCTGGCACTAAATATCTAACTCAATTAACATTGTAATCCTTCAATGCCCGACCTATACTATAATGACTGAGTGAACTCAATTTACACTAAAAATTACTTGGCATACACTGACTGTTCTCGATTAGACTGTAGGCATTTGTGTAACATCAATGACAATATACAATTGAATAACTGCCTTCAATAACCTCCCTCTTTGGCATTGATGGAAACACAACATGTCATAATACAAAGAATTTTTAGAGCAACAAAAACAAGAATGAAATGTATATAATTTTCATTCTTAATGTCCTTAGCTTCTTTCTGATTCTCATCCAAAAACTCCTTCTATCTTCATAATCTCTATTTTAGATAAATTTCTCCCTCTGTCATCAATAATCTCTCCCTCAATAATCTTTCATGTAATAATTTCTTTTGGCATGACATCAATAATCTCTCCCTCTTTGACAACAAATGCCAAAGACTCTATCCAATAAACTATCTCTTTCTTTCACTTTTAAGTAGTAATGTACCTGATGTACTGATTCATATGCAATAAGCTCTGACAAACCTGCATCAACTTGATAGATCTCTACCGTATCTCGATTGATGCACCACTAAACTATACTTTAGTGAGCCTCAGTTAGGGGAACACCCCTAGCTTTCCTCTTAGATACAAAAAACTATCCTTAGGTAAAGGTTTGGTGAATATGTCTACAATTTGATCTTTAGTGTTCACATATTCCAACCTTACTTCTTTGTCTGAAACCAGTTCTCTCAAGAAATGATACTTTATTGCAATATGCTTGGTCTTGGTATTCATCACAGGGTTCTTTGAAATATTAATAGCACTAGTGTTGTCAAAGTAGATAACAATTGGTTCTTTAATTTCCTCCTTCATACCTGACAATAGTTATTTGAACCATAAGATATTTGAACAATTCACTGTTGCAGAAACATACTCTACCTCTACTATAGACTGAGAAATACAATTTTGTTTCTTACTAGTCCAAGAGACTAACCTCCTTCCAAGAAGTAATTCTCCACCACTTTTTCTTTTTCTATCATCAACACTTCATGCCCAATCAGCATCAGTAAAAGTCTTCAAATCAAAGTTTCCTCCTTTCTTATACCATAATCCATATTCTTCAGTACCTTTAAGATATCTCAGAATCCTTTTGATAAACATCAAATGATTCTCTCTAGAATTAGTTGAAAACCTTTCAACAATACCAACTGCTAATGCAATATCAGGTCTAGTGTGAACAACATATTGAAGTTTACCAATCATAGATCTATAGGTAGTATGATTTACTTCCTTTGAGTCATCATCCTTAGACAATTTATGTCTAGTAGGCATAGGTGTCCCAACTGGTCTAGAATCTTCCATTCCAAATTTATTTAGTATCTCTCTGATATATTTATACCAAGTAATAAAAATACCATCCTTCATCTGATGAACTTGTAAACCAACAAAGAATTTGATTTCTCCAAACATAGACATCTCAAATTCCTTACTCAATGCTTCAGAAAATGCTTTGTATAAATCATCATATCCAGTGAATACTATATCATCAACATAAATTTATACTAGTAGTATCTTGTTCTGAGGTCCTTCTTTGATGTACAAGCTACTATTGTCATTAGTTCTCTAAAATCCAATACTTACTAGGTAACCATGCAGTCTTTCATACCATTCTCTAGGGGCTTGCTTCAGTCCATACAAAGCTTTGTGCAATTTGCAAACCATATTCCTTCTGTTAGGATCAACAAATCCTTCAGGTTGCTCAATATAGACTTCCTCTTCTAGAATTCCATTCAAGAATGCATATTTTACATCCATTTGGTATGCCTTGAATCCTTTATGTGCAACATATGCCAGAAGAGTTCTAACTCCTTCAATTATAGCAACAAGAGAAAAATTTTCTCCATAATCAATTCCCTCTTCTTGAGCATATCCTTTACACACTGATCTTGCTTTGTTTCTAGAAACTTCACCTTTTTCATTCAACTTGTTTCTAAAAACCCACTTAGTACCAATCACATTCTTGTCTTTTGGTCTAGGCACTAGAGTCCAAGTTTTGTTCTTTTCTATCTGCTCAATCTCCTCATTCATGGCTTCAATCCAACTTTCATTATTCAATGCATCTTTAATGGTTCTAGGTTCAAATTCACTAAGAAAACATGTATCATTAAGTTTGTTCCTTTTCATTATACCTTCTGTCTAATCTCCAATTATTTGCTCAGGTGCATGATGCCTTCTGACATATTTGGCAAGTACAGGTTCCTTCAATTTTGATTATGGGCTTGCTCCACTTTGTTCTCCATGCTCAAATACCCTGATCTATTCTTCTGACTGAGACTCGGGTTCCACTGTTTGAGACTCGGTTGCCTCTATTTGAGATTTGGTTTCTTCTCCAAGTAGCTTGGGTTGCACATATTGCAACTCGGGTTGAACAGGCTATAACAAAGTTTACACTGGTGAATTCAATGGTTGACATGGTTGCTAACCAATCACCATTGCTTGTGTATTAGGGATAGTATCAGGTTCATAATACATAAAATTCATGTATTCCTCAGGTTCTTTATTACTTTGTTCTTCACTTCTCTCTGCAAACTCATCAATCTTTACATGCACGCTTTCTATAAATTTATGAGTAGCAAGATTCAAACATTTATATGCTTTGCTTTTACCGGAGTATCCTAGGAATATGCCTTCATCTCCTTTTACATTACATTTTCCATTTCTTTCTTCCTTCAAGATATAACATTTACTTCTGAATACTTTGAAATAACAAACATTGGGTTTGTAGCTTTACCATAATTCAAAAGGTGTATGATTAGTGCCTTTCTTTAGTTGAACTATGTTCAAGGTGTGAAATACAATGTTGATAGGTTCCTTCCAGTATTTGGTTGCAACATTCTTTTCAATCATCAAGGTTCTTGCACAATCCATAATAGACTTGTTCCTTCTTTCTACTATCATTCTGTTGTGGAGTACCAGGGGCAGATACTTGTCTCTTGATTCCTTTTTCACTACAGAATTCATTGAACTCATTAGAAATGAATTCACCTTCTCTATGATATCGTAGACATTTAAGTTTCTTTCCATTTTCCTTCTCAACTCTGGAAAGGTACCACTTAAACTTCTGAAAAGATTCTAATTTTTCTTTGAGAAACATAACAATCGTCATTCTTGAATGGTCATCTACAAATAGAATAAAATATTTCTCTCTAGTGTAACTTTTTGTTCCAATTGGTCCACACAAATCAGTATGTACTAACTCCAAGACTTCTTCAATATTGTAATTCTTTCTCTTGAAACTTCTTTTACCTATCTTCCCAATTTGACATTGTTTGGATATTTCTAATTCAGGTTTCTTCAAACTAGGAATTCCTCTTACTCTTTTGTTCTTGCTTATGTTGACCAGGTTATCAAAATTTACATGACACAACCTTTTATGTCATAGCCAGCTTTCTTCTATTTGTGCAATAAAACATGAACTTTCAGTGAGATCAAGATAGATTAAGTTACCTTTTGTTTGCCTACCAGTTCCAACTAGGTTTCCCTTACCATCCAAGAGCTTGGCCTTACCATTCATGAATTCCACCTTGAAACCAATGTTTTTCAGTAGTACTACACTCAGTATATTATGCCTTTGTCCTTCAACCCAATAAGCATTATCACATTTGATTCTATCAGTTAGAGTAATACAACTTTTTCCTTTCACATAACAAGGTTCATCATTCCCAAAACTGACACTCTCACCATCAAAGTGTTCAAGATGTTCAAATTTAGTTTTATCACTAGTCATATCATGAGAACAACCACTATCAATTATCCAGGTGTTATTTTTATCAATGTGAGAGAAAAGTGTTGTCTTTTCATCTTCTTCATTATCTAACTCATCCTTAATAGCAATGTAAACCATTTCATCTTCATCTTCATCATTATCAGAATCCTTTGCAATATAAAAAGATTTCTTACTTTTGTCCTTGTATCTTTTATAACTCTTGAAATCTTTCTTGCCTTTGTACTTGTTGAACTTTTTCTCATCTCTGTCTTCTTTGTTTGGACACTTAGCAGCAATGTGACCAACCTCATTACATGAAAAGCAAATCAATGGTATTCTTCCTTTGTAATTTCCTTTGGAAACTCTCTTTGCAAGTAGTGCTTCAATGATTTCTAGATCCTCATCATCACTATCACTTTCAATCTATTTGCCTCTTGAGTTTCTATCCTTCTTACAAAGGTTTAATTTAGCTTTGAATGTAGAATCAAAGTTGCTAGGATTAGGAGAATAATTGTCAAAATTGTCTAACTCAAAAGATGATAATCTTCCAATCAGTGCATCTAGGGTTATATCATTACTGCACCTCATATCTTGAATAGATGAAAATCTAATTACATTGATAGGAAGTAAAGTTGTTAATACTGTACTAACCATTGTTTTGTCTTCAAGTGTTCCACCAGCAGCTCTTATGGCACTGACACTTTTCTTGATTCTTTCACTGTATTTTGTAATGTCTTCTCCTTCTTTCATTTTCATCAGATCAAACTGACCTTTTAGGCTTTCTTCTTTGGATCTCTTAACATTGTCATATCCTCCATGGATATCATGTAGTTTCTTCCACATATCATGGGTAGTAGGACAGTCCTTGAGTTCATCAAATTTCAAATAGCTGAGTGAAGAAGCTATATCAATCATCATTATGTTATGATTCTTCATGTCCACCATCTGATCCATAGACATAGGTCTTGGTGGTTCCACATACTTGTGATCCAAGAACTACAAACCAGTATCTCCAATAGTATATAGATGTAGCCTAATCAAATCTTGCCATGCAACGAAGTTGTCTTTGTTAAGCTTGGGGATCTCCCTTCTGTAAGACATCTTTGATCTTTAGCTTAGGCCTTGAAACCTTCCCTGAAAGCACCAAAAGATCTAATACCAATTGTTGGAAATGAGTTGAGTAACTGAGAGGGGAGGGGTGAATCTGTTACTACAAAAACAAATCCCAAGTCCCTTCAATTTCTTAAACAAACTGTTCACTGTCACTCGGTCAACAAAGATATTCTTCTGTAGCTCAATTAACAAAGCAATCTTAAGATGTGTATATGTAATTATCCTTCAGTGAATAAGTGCAGAAACATAAAGCATAAAACAAATAACATGTACACAGATGACACCAAGATTTAACATGGAAACCCAATATGGGAAAAACCACCAATGTAACTAGTTATTATTTTACACTCTTATGAAGTGAGCCCTGTTAGGAGCCAACCATATTAAAGGTTACAAAAACACACTTCTAGGTGTGACCCTCTTAGATTTTATTCTGAGACTTGGTGCAGACCACACGATCAAGACAAGTACTTAACAAGATCAATGGCCTGTGCTGAATCTCCCAATGTTTGATTTGACCTCATCTTTATCCAGTGATCACGCGCCAACTGCACATCTTTGTCCAGATCAATGGTATGCATTGAAACTCTGAATCTTTATATACACTCTCATATCCTTTTGAGATCACGCATCAGCCCTAGATCGTGATTCACATCAACAACCCTCATTTAATCTTGAGACATTTTACTTAACCCTGAGTCCTTCTGGAGATCTCATGAGTAAAGGGAAAAGTTAACCAAGTCTTGACCATAGGTTTATCTTGAGATCATGAGATAAAGGAAATCTCCAAGTCGCTGAAAAGAACTTGAACCCTTGAGTTTATTACGAGATTACACGCTATTAGTTTGATGAGATTATGGATAAAACAAAATCCATGGCCCTCACATGATCATTGAATGATATCTTGAACTTGAAATTAATCTAGCAACTTAGCGCCAGCCGCCCAGTTAGAAAAAGATCTATGGTGCACGTGCAATCTCGAGAAGAATAGAGCATATTCGACCTCATTGCGAGATTCAGTGGTAAAGACAAGGCTAATAAGCACAAGACTTAAAAGGATTTTAAGTGGCTTGAAAGGGTACTGACAAAATAGAATATTTCTAGGAAAGGATTTAGGGCTTCTTCCAACCAATGGATAGAAATTTGAAAATAGGGTTTAAGACTTTGCAAGACATAAAAGGATTTTCATCAATTAAAATAGACTTTTTCATAGATACTTAGGGTTTTAGGCCATAGATCATGGGAAAAATTACACAGACAAGGAAATAAGACATGGAACCAAGAAATATTTTTCAAGTGCTAACAGTGGCTCCGTCTGGGAATGCATGTCTCTTGCAGGCATGAAAAGATTCTAGAATTTCTGAGTTGAGCAAACCAGCAAAAAATACAAAGCAAGAAAAAGAAGGAAACTTTTTTACAAATATATACTGTGCGGAATAGAGTCATATTATCTCTACACCTCTCCTTCTAGTTTGAAAAGATCAAACCAAGTTTGATGGCCCTATGCCATCAACAAAGTTTTCTTTCAGCTTGCCTCTGTCAAAAACAAAATTCTTTGCTCCTTGTTGTGGAAACAAATTGAAACATTCTCTTTCAGGTATTTGATCTGATCTATTATCGAGTACCATTATCTCATTATGAAAAATATCATCATATTCAACATTAGAGCCAACCATAAAATCAGACATATGAGAAAAATGTGGCATATATATGTTGCATTCATTAATTTGAAAAAATTGAGACCCAATGCAACAATCAACATTGTCCAATTTACTACCACATCCTGGGGAAACTGTTGATGACAATTATTTAATTGTGTATTCTCATTGATGTTTACACAAGTATAGTTATGTTTACACAAATGTCTAATCCTATCCGATCACAGTCAATGTCTGTTGAGCTCTATCAGGCATTGACAGTGACCAAAGTGATTTCTAGCTCTAACCAAGTTCACTCGGGCATTACAGTGTCTACCGGGCATTGAAGAATTTCAGTATTGACCGAGTTAAATAGTTAGTGTCGGGTGACTAGTAGCAGTTTATATTTTATGGATAATTGATTGTATGAAGTTGACAAATATGAGTTTTATTATTTATTTGAAAGGATATATATATATATATATATATATATATATATATATATATATATATATATATAAGGTCAATTTTGAATCAATTATTGAGATAGTGTGTGGAAGTGTAAGTGATATGAAGAGTGAAGGAAAAATTAGATGGAATTCTGATTGAGAACAGAACACAAAGGACTACAACAGAATATCCAATTAGTGAGGATCAAGTATTTAATCTAGAGCAGAGATTTGAATCAACAAAGACAGTTGCTTATCAAAATAGGTCAATCCATTGTTACTCTCTAACAATTGTAGCAGTGATCAAAATCTCTTAACAGAGTAGACCTAACAATCTTTTGTAAATCCTCTCACAAGGTGACATTTCTACATTGAAGTGTTTGAAGACCTCTCACAAGGCCACTCCTTACAGGGTGATTAAATCCTCTAACAGGGTCACACCTAATAGTCTGTTATTGTAACCTTTAACAAGGTTGGCTCCTAACTGGGCTCACTTCATAAGAGTGAAAAATAGTGACTAGTTGCTATTGGTGTTTTTTTCCCATATTGGGTTTCCACGTTAAATCTTGGTGTTATCTGTGTACATTTCATTTTCTTTATGGTTTATGTTTCTACAATAAATTACTAAAGGATAATCACAATTAATATCTTAATATTTGTTATGTTAACTGAGTGACAGTGAAATATCTATGCTAACCGAGCAACAATGTTAAATTTGTTTAAGACATCTAAGGGACTTGGATTTGTTTTTGTGGTAACTAATTCACACCTCCCCTCTCAATTACTCAACTTATTTCCAAAAATTGGTATCAGAGCACCAAGTGCTTACAAGGAAGGTTTAAAGGCCTAAGTTAAAGATCAGAGATGTCTTACAAAAGGGAGATCCCTAAGCTCAACAAGGAAAACTTCGCTGCATGGCAAGATTTGATGAGACTACATCTATCTACTATTGGGGATACTGGTTTGCAATTCCTGGATCAAAAGTATGTGGAACCACCAAGACCTATGTATGTGGATCAGATGGTGGAAATGAAGCATCAGAACATAATGATGATTGATACGGCCTCTGCACTCAACAATTCTGAATTTGATGAAGTCAAGGACTGCCCTACTGCCTTTGATATGTGGAACAAATTGCATGATATTTATGGAGGAGATGCAAATGTAAAAAGAGCCAAAGCAGAAAGTCTCAGAGGTCAGTTTGATATGATTAAAATGAAAGAAGGAGAAAACATTACAAAGTACAGTGAAAGAATCAAGAAAAGTGTTAGTGCAATCAGAGGTGTTGGTGGAACAATTGAAGATAAAACAGTAGTCAGAAAGGTATTAAGAACTTTACTTCCTATCTATGCAATTAGAGTTTCAGCTATTAAATAAATGAGATGCAGTAATGACATAACTCTAGATGGATTGATTGGAAGATTATCAGCTTTTGATTTGAATAACTTTGACAATTATTCTCCTAATCCTAGCAATCTTGAGTCAACATTCAAAGCTAAATTAAACCTTGGAAAGATGAAAGGAAAATAGATTGACAATGATAGTGATAATGATTCTGATGATGAAGATATGGAAATCATTGAATCATTACTTGTAAGGAGAGCTGCAAAAGGAAAAGGACAATACAAAGGAAGAATGTCATTGATTTGATTTTCATGTGATGAGTTTGGTCACATTGTTGCTAAGTGTTCGAACAAGAAAGACAAAGGTGAGAGAAAGTTCAACAAGTATAAAGGAAAGAAAGATTTCAAAAGCTACAAAAGCTACAAGGACAAAGGTAAGAAATCCTGTTATATTGCTAAAGATTCTGATAGTGATGAAGATGAAGATGAAATGGTCTACATTGCTATTAAGGATGAGTCAAATAGTCAAGATAATGAAAAGACTGCACTATACTTTAATATTAGTAAAAATAACACATTGACAATTAATAGTGGTTGTTCTCACCACATGACTGGTGTAAAACCAAATTCAAACATCTTGAGCACTATGATGGTGGGAGTGTTAGTTTTGGGAATGATGAACCCTGCTATGTGAAAGGTAAAGGTTGCATTGCTCTTACTAAAGGAATAAAGTGTGATAATGCTTATTGGGTTGAAGGACTAAGGCGTAATCTACTAAGTGTGGCACAATTTAATAACATTGGTTTCAAGGTAGAATTCATGAATGGAAAGGCCAAGCTCCTAGATCGTAGAGGAAACCTAGTTGGAACTAGCAGGAAAACAAAAGGTAATCTATTTTATCTTGATCTCAATGAAAGTTCATGCTTTATTGCCCAAGTAGAAGAAAGTTGGTTATGGCATAAAAGGTTGTGTCATGTGAATTTTGATAACCTGGTCAACATAAGTAAGAACATAAGAGTAAGAGGTATTCATGTTATGAAGAAACCTGAACTATCAATATGCAAACAATGTCAAATTGGGAAAATAGGAAAAACAAGCTTCAAGAGCAAGAAATGCAATACAGAAGAAGTCTTGGAATTGGTACATATTGGTTTATGTGGACCAATTGGAACAACAAGTTACATAGGTGAGAATTATTTCATTCTATTTGTTGATGACCACTCCAGTATGATGATTGTTATGTTTCTCAAAGAAAAATCAAAAGCTTTTTAGAAGTTCAAATGCTACCTAGATAGAGTTGAAAAAGAAACATGAAAGAAACTTAAATGCTTAAGATCTAACAGAGGAGGAGAATTCATTTCTAATGAATTCAATGAATTCTACAATGAAAGATGAATCAAGAGATAAGTATCTACCCCAGGTACACCACAACAGAATGATATTGCAGAAAGAAGGAACATATCCATTATGGATTGTGCAAGAACCTTGATGATTGAAAAGGATGTTGCTACCAAATACTGGAAGGAAGCCATTAGCACTACAATTCACACCTTGAACTGAGTTCAACTGAACAAAGGTACTGAGAAAACACCTTTTGAATTATAGTATGGCTACAAGCCCAATGTTCGTTATTTCAAAGTATTTGGAAGTAAATGCTATATATTGAAGGAAGCAAGAAATGGAAAATTTGATGTAAAAGGTGATGAAGGTATATTCCTAGGCTACTCCAGCAAAATTAAAGCATATAAATGTTTAAATCTTACTACTCATAAATTCATAGAAAGTGTGCATGTAAAGATTGATGAGTTTGCAGAGAGAAATGAAGAAAAAAGCATTAAAGAGCCTGAAGACTACAAAAAATTTGTGTATTATGAACCTGATACTATACCTAAGACGCAGGCAATGGTGATTGGACAATAATCAAGTCAACCACTGAATTCATCGGCACAAACCTTGCTGTAACCTATGCAACCAGTGATGCTAATTGAAGAAATCGAGTCACAAACAGAGGGAACTGAGTCTCAGACTAAAGAAGCTGAGTCGTAGATAGAGGCACCTAAGTCATAGAAAGATGCACCCAAGTCTCAGATAGTGGAACCCGAGTATAAGACAGAAGAACAGGACAAAATATTTGAGCATGGTGAACATAGTGGATCAAGTCCAGAATCAAAAAGGAAGGATCCTGTACTTGCAAAATATGTCAGAAGGCATCATGCACCTGAACAAATAATTGGATATCAGACAGAAGGTGTAATGACAAGGAGCAAAATAAAAGTTACATGTTTACTTAGTGAAATTGAACCTAGAACTATTAGAGATGCATTGAATGATGAAAGCTAGATCGAAGCAATGAATGAAGAGATTGAGAAGATAGAAAAGAACAAAACCTAGACTCTTGTAACTAGACCAAAAGACAAGAATGTGATTGGTACTAAGTGGGTTTTCAGAAAGATGAATGAGAAAGGTGAAGTTTCCAGAAACAAATCTAGATTAGTATGTAAAGGATATGCTCAAGAAGAGGGTATTGAA
This sequence comes from Thuja plicata, assembly GCA_018584345.1. Taxonomy (NCBI): domain Eukaryota; kingdom Viridiplantae; phylum Streptophyta; class Pinopsida; order Cupressales; family Cupressaceae; genus Thuja; species Thuja plicata. The sequence goes on from MU227309.1 coordinate 424,682, forward strand.
TATGGAGAAACTTTTACTCATGTTGCAAGACTTGAAGGATTCAGAACTCTTCTGGCATATAATGCACATAAAGGATTCAAGGTATATAAAATGGATGTAAAATCTGCATTCTTGAATGGAATTCTAGAAGAGGAAGTCTATATTGAGAAACCTGAAGGCTTTGTAGATCCTAACAAAAGGAATGCAGTTTTCAAACTGCACAAAGCATTGTATGGACTGAAGCAAGCTCCGAGAGCTTGGTATGAAAGACTACATGGTTACTTGATACGTATTGGATTCCAGAGAACTAATGATAACTGTAGCGTGTACATCAAAGAAGGACCTCATAACAAGATACTATTAATAGAAATATTTGTAGATGACGCATTGTTTACTAGATATGATGATCTATGCAAAGCATTCTCTGAAGCTATGAGTGAGGAATTTGAGATGTTTATGTTTGGTGAAATCAAAATCTTTTTTGACTTGCAAGTTTATCAAATGAAGGATGGTATCTACATTACTCAGTCTAAATACATAAAAGAACTACTGAAGAAATTTGGGATGGGAGATTCTAGACCAGTTGGAACACCCATACCTACTGGACATAAGCTATCTAAGGATGATGATTCAAAGGAGGTAAATAAGACTACCTATAGATCCATGATTGGTAATACGTTGTTCACACTAGACCCGATATTGCATTAGCAGTCAGTATTATTGCAAGGTTTTCAGCTAATCCCAGAGAGAATCACTTAATGGCTATCAAAAGGATTCTGAGATATCTTAAGGGTACTGAAGATTATGGATTATGGTATAAGAAAGGAGGAAACCTTGATTTGAAGACTTATACTGATGTTGATTGGGTAGGAAGTGTCGATGAAAGAAAGAGCACAAGTGGTGGAGCACTATTTCTTGGAAAGAGGTTAGTCTCCTAGACAAGCAAGAAGTAGAACTGCATTTCTCAATCAACAACATAAGCAAAATATGTTGCTGCAACACTAAATTGTTCAAACATCATATGGTTCAAACAACTACTGTCAGGTATGAAGGTGGAAATCAAAGAACCTATCATTATCTATTGTGACAACACCAGTTCTATTAACATCTCTAAGAGCCCTATGATGCATACTAAGACTAAACATATTGCAATTAAGTATCATTTCTTGAGGGAATTGGTTCAGAACAAGGAAGTAAGATTGGAATATGTGAATACTAAAGAACAAATTGCAAACATATTCACAAAACCGCTTCCTAAGGATGCATTTTTGTATCTTAGTGGAAAGCTAGGGGTGATTCCCCTAACTGAGGCTCACTAAAACATAGTTTAGTGATGCATCAACCGAGTTATAGAACAAACTTAACATGTTGATGCAGATATTTAGAGCTTATTGCATATGAATCAGTACAAACAGGTACATTACAACTTAATTGGATATGTCAGTTGGTGTCTTTGGCATTGGTTGTCAAAGAGGGAGAGATTATTGTGTCATAATGATTACTGATGGAGGGAGAGATTACTGTATGTCATAAAGATTACTGATGGATAGATTGATGACAAAGGGAGAACTTTATCAGAAACAAAGATTAATGTAAGAGGGAGAAATCTGTATTTCAGTGATTGAGGGAGGTTTTTGGATAAGAATCAGAATGAAGCTAAGGACATTAATAAAATTTCATTCTTATGTCTGTTGCTCCATAATTCTTTGTATTATGACATATTGTGTTGCCATCAATGTCAAAGAGGGAGATTGTTGATGACAATTATTCAATTGTGTATTGCCATTGATGTTTACACAAGTATAGTGATGTTTACACAAATGTCTAATCCTATCCGAGCATAGTTAATGTCTACCGAGCTCTCTCGGGCATTGAAGATGACCAAAGTGATTTCTAGTTCTAACCAAGTTCACTCAGGAATTAGAGTGTTGGTCAGGCATTAAATGATTTCATTGTTGACCGAGTTAAACAATTAGTGTTAGCTGACTAAAAACAGTTTATATTTTATGGATAATTGATTGTATGAAGCCGAAACATATGAGTTTTATTATTTATTTGAAAGGATATCAAGGCCGACTTGACAAGGCTTATCATTATATATATATATATATATATATATATATATATATATATAAGGTTAGGTTTGGATTGAATATTGAGATAGTGTGTGGAAGTGTGTAAGTGATATGAAGAGTGAAGGTGAAATCAATTGGGATTCTAATTGAGAACATAAAACAAAGGACTACAATAGAATATTCGATCAGTGAGGATCAAGTATTTAATCTAGAGAAGAGATCTGAATCAGTAAAGATAGTTTCTTATCAAAACAAGTCAATCCATTGTTACTCTCTAACAATTGTAGCAGTGATTAAAATCTCTTAAAACAGTAGACCCAACAGTCTTTTATAAATCCTCTCACAAGGTAACATTTCTACATTAAAGTGTTTGAAGACCTCTCACAAGGCCAGTCCTTATAGGGTGATTAAATCCTCTAACAGGGTCACACCTAACAGTGTGTTATTGTAACCTTTAATAGGGTTGGCTCCTAACATGGCTCGCTTTAGAAGAGTGAAAAATAGTGACTAGTTTCTATTGGTGATTTTTACCATATTAGGTTTCCATGTTAAATCTTGGTGTTATCTATGTATATTTCATTTGCTTTATGAAAAAGATTCATAATCAACACAACTATCCCAATCAATACACAATATCATATTTGGAGTCTCTTCATCTTTTAAATCTGAAAAAATACTGATACTCTCATTATCTGCAAGGTTATATTCAATCTTGTTGTAGCCTAGTGAGATAGAAGTACAAGGAAAATCAGAATTATAAGTATCAAAATTCTGACCATTTGATATACATTCCTTGTCAAACTCAATGTGTGTGGGGTGTAGGGATTCAAATCTATCCTTCCCTGACAATCTGAGATATTAATAAGACAAAAACTCTGAGATTTGTTCACTATGAAGTGAATGGCTGTCATCATTTACACTCATCTTTGATACACACTCACAATCAACATCTTCATTTATCAAATTAGTAACATTTTTCTTTTCATAATTCTCAATACCATCACTACTAGGTACAACCTCATGTGAAACCTCAAATTTAGGATCTTCAATATCAGAACCTTGGTTTGAAATTTTAGGATTCATGTCACTGTCATCAAAAGAATTATCATAGCAACTTACCTCTTCATCAGAAAGATCCCCTTGTTCTTTACATACATTTTCCTCAGATTGAGATAAGACATCTACAACATTATGTCGCAAGAAGAAAAAACTATAGATTCAGCAGGAACACTGTCAACTATAAGTTCATCTTCAAAATCTTGATGTTAACTACCTTCATTATCAGCAAACTAGAATGCACATCACTAGAGTTATTATCAAGTACATTTTCTGGTTTAGATTCTTGAATTGATTTTATCCATTTCCTAGTATGCTCCATACCTTCCTCCTTCAAGGAAGATGACCAATGAATGAATTCAGGCTCACCAAGTTCTATAAATAACTCAATATATGTAGACTCTAGAAGGTAAACCTCTACTAGAAGCTCACTATATATGCATTTGAAAATATTTTATAAAACTCCAATGTTGATTCATCATTTATCCTTCCTACCCTTTTATTTAAAAACAATATGCATTTCTTTTGGATGAGTTGATTTATCTCATGTTCAATATGTTAAGATTTAGGATCTTCATTATCCTTTATCCACTTCTTGGTGTATTCAAAATATTTTTTCCTGATGGAAGCTAACCAATTAGTTGAATCAAGAGAACAAAGGGTCATAAATACACAAACCCAAAATGAATCTCAAGGACAAAAAGGGCCTACAAAATTCCTTATGTGAGAAGAAAACCTTTTATAAAATAGAAGTGAAAATTCTCCCACCTCTCTTTTTATCCCCTTTGTTGTATCCCCAAAATGACTTGATCTTGAAACCATTGGTCATCTTCAAGATCATTATTAGAATCTGACATAGGCTCCTCTGATCTAGATGTAGCAAAAGAAACACCATTGTCCTCTATGTCACCATATTGCTCAATAAAACAATCTTCTTGTGCAACCATAGACCCTATTGAACCATGATGTAATTCTTTAAATCAATCCATAGCACCCTCAACTAGAGATATAGCAAAAATTATCATTAGTACATCCTCATGTGTGATGTTATGATCATCTATTAAGTTAGCAAACTTGTTTATATGATCCTCAGCTAATTGCTCACCCATGCCAGTGAATTTAGGCAAGCAATCCCTAATTGCTGATGGAATAGGATTTGGGTAACCAGGAATGCCATTAAAATGTATATCCCCACACTACCTACCTCTATATAGTTCTAATATCTTAGTAGGAAGGATAAGTTACAAACTGCCTCTCTCTTCCCTCTTAATTAGTGTTGACCACTTAATAGGGAAAAATGTATAACTCATTTTCATGGAATAAAATAATTATCAAATGAAAATAAAATACCTGGAATATGATGAAGCTGTTGTAAACTATTTGATTTGAAGTCACCTCCAAATCACCTTCAAAACTTGGTAGAGCCACCACCTCTTTGCAGAGGAAAAATGAATTAGTTGAGATCCATTCCCAACTCTGACCTTCTTAAAATCAACAATGTACAATACTTCCCAATATAGGGTCCCTTATTGATTCCTCTCTTGACTATATTACAAGTCACAGGAGTCCTATTATCTGTTGCCTGTTCACTGCAAGTCCACCTCTTCTTTGTAGTCTTTCTTCAAACATGCACACTGGTGCAAATCAGAGAACTCAGAGTAGCCACTCACCACATGTGAGATTGTATATATATTTCTTCAAGAACTTGGACTTTCAAAAACTTTGCAATGACAGATAGAAAATACTTGACTCTTTTTACAAAAGTTTGGAGAATATTTCTTGTAAACAATGACTCTATAACTGACTCCCTGGCAGAGTCACCATTTTGTTGGTGTTTAAAACTGCTACACTATAAAAGCAACCAATATACCCTGAGACTAATATTAGGAATTTTAGTTCCAAGTATGAGAGCTCTTCAAGGTAACTGGACCAACTGTAGGACAAGAATGTCCTCTACTCTTTTGTCTCTGCAAAACCAAGGCGGGTGCACCTAATCCAGACAAAGATTTAACTTTCACAACTCACTATAACTCTGGATGATTACAAAAGATTAATGGTAAGAAAGTATGAAATGATAACCACTTACTCAGTGACTATTCTCTACCATGTAGGACTACAACCAACAACAACAAAACCTAAAGGGACTAGAATGGTTTTGATGCTTTTGATAGGCTAAAGTATAGCTAAACCTATTCATATATGTATCAAAGTAGAAGAGACTAATTACTGATCAATTCTTTATCCATTGGGAAATTATTCTAGTTCATATACAAGACAGATAAACTAACTATTTTGAAGGACTGAAAACCATAAACACATATAACTTCAGATCATACACTTCTTAATAATCTTTATATAGACAAACCCAAAGAGTCTATGTCTTATCCAAAGTAGATTTCAATTTGATCCTTGATCAAAACTATGGACTAAAATAGATACATAATGAAATCTTATGCAGTGAATCAGAAGATTCAAAACTCAAAAAGCAAGCAAAAAGGAGAGACTTGAATCGAAAATGTTATATTAAGTACAAAGAGTCCAGTTTCAATTCCAAAATATTTCAAATCACATACCACTTCAATAAATGCAAAAGAATTGCAACTTTCTTCTTCTATGATAATACTCTCTAGATATACATCTGCTATACTCACTAGAAAATAGTAAAAAGGTATTATGTCTTATGCTACTTGCCCAAATTTTTCCCAGTTACCACTAAATGATCTTGGAAGTCCTTTTATAAGCCAAGGACTGCAACAAGCTTCAGATCATTTAGGGTTAGGGCTAAAACTCAACCTAATACTTGACAAAAATAAATAATGTATTACAATAATAAATAATTCTGTCATCAACAAGTTGGGATCACTCTTAAAAACTTCCTATGTAATCTGATTTGATTCAGCCGCCATCCATCCTTGGAGAACAAACCCTGCAGAAGGAATAAGAATGGAATGTCTTGTCTGCATTTAATACCCTGATAAAGTCTAGGCTCTTCAGATCTACAAAATATCAAAAATCTCAGCCCTTCAAGAATAAAATCTGATCTCGGTCTCTACAATTCTGGAAAAGACCGGTCATTAATAGGAAAGAACATAGATAGGGATAAAACTTGATTAATAAATTGTCCAGGGCCCTAAAATAATATACTTTGCTTAATTGAATTCAAGGCCACCCGAATTTCATTCTCTCAGCATCCAACAAGTGTAAAAAAAATCACAAAGATCAAATTCTGTTAATTAATGCTATGTAATAAGACATGATCCACCGCTTAAAAACCCTAAGATAAAGATTTAAATATTTTAAAAGTGGTTAAATGGTCACAGGCGGCATGGGCTTTGGTACCAATGATCAAGATCAAGACTTTTCTCTCTTTTAAAACTCATTCGTAGATCTCTTTTTAGGTTACCTAGGCTTTCAACGATCTCCTTGGATAGGTGGCAACTTGGCGCAATGCCTTGATCATTAGATATCAAGCACTTTATCTTTAAGGCTTCACACCAACCACACAATCAAACTGAACATGTATAATCTTTACTTTATCTTTGACTTTGGCCCTTAACCTTCCTTGAACTAGCCTTCAACTCTGGTCAGCCAATTTCCTCTTATCTCCAAGTCGCTAGATGATTTCCCTAACTCTAGTCAAATCAAGAGATCACACACCATCCCTACGATCATGTAAAAAATAGAACTCAATCATTGACTTGCATTGAATCTATGAATAAACTCATACTTCATATGACTTAACCTTGTATGCATTAAAAATACCTGCAGTTGCACAGCAAGTCAAAAACATGCAAACACAAGATATACTAATAAATCAAAGCATGTAAAGAACTTGAAACACAACTAAATTTTCATTACAACCTCCGATGAGCTAAAACAAGTGCACCCAAGACTTGTTTGATTTTCTCTTAGAGATTTTGTGGGTGTGCTCTCCCAACACAAATGCAATAAATTCCACTATGATGAATGCAAAATGATGAATATTTGAGCACAAGTATGTGGAACTTGCCCCAAATCTTTCAAATGATGAATGCAAAATGCAAGATCTATACTAAGAATGCAAATGTAAGATGTTAACAACTAAATTGAGATGAAAATAAAACTAAAAATAAAGATGCAAGATTCTAACTTAAGCTATGGAAATGAATCTAAACTATTATGCAAAAATGTGAGATTTAAGCTAAGTGCTCAAATGTGCTTAAGTGTACAAGAATGCAAGAATGCTCAATTCACTGACTAGTTGCAAAATGAGGAGTGAGGCCTCCTTTTATGGAATTGCTATGAAAAATGGAGGGCTGAGATTAAAAGGTGAAAAATGAGTGGCTAAGATTGAGGGGTTAGGTAGGGTTTTGGTGGGAGTGAAGAAGATTAAGAGGCAAAAGAAATAAGTGGCTAGGATTAAGAGGTTAAAGAGAGAGGAGTTGACTTTTGAACTAACAGCCAAATGAAGAGACAAGTGACAAGTGTCACAAGCTCATAATTTTGGAGTTGATCCATGAGAATGCACATGATTGGCTAGAGAAGGATTAATGAATTTAGAAAATAAATAAAAATGTTTATTTAATAAATATAGGAAAAGCTTAAAATTAAATAAATAAAATTTATTTAATTTAAAAGAGAAAAGGGTAAATGAATTATCTAAATAAATAATAATATTTATTTAAATAATAGAGGAAAAAGGCTTAAAATTAAATAAATAAAATTTATTTAATTTTAAAAGGCTAAGTGAATTAATTAAATTAATAATTTAACTAATAGAGGGATTAAGACATTTTTTGATGTCTACATTTTGCCCCTCTTTGATGCGATGTTGAAATCGAAATCACATCAAAGAAAAGAAAAAGAAGATGCCGCAACTATGGGAGGAAAGGATGACGAGGAGGTAGTAGTATGCCCCCTCGAGAGGACATGCGGGTTTGGAGAACACGAATGTGCTCTCGAAATGAATCAAGGGAGAGGGTGGAAGGAATAAAAAAAGACCTCACTATACAAAAATGCAATCTATCTAAAATGCAATGCAAATGAATTGTGTAAACATTGGGGAGCACAACCTGGATTTTGATATGATACTTAACGATATGCACCAAGGTATAAGGAACCAAGTTGACAAGGTGTCAAGTACGTGAGAAAAGAGATAATGATAAAATGATCAAGTACAAAAAATACTAACACATACAAGCAACAAGCAAGCATGCACAACAAGCCAAAAGCAAACCAATATGTTGCCCCTAGGCA
>MU227309.1:441835-455994 GCA_018584345.1 Thuja plicata
AAATAATAGAGGAAAAAGGCTTAAAATTAAATAAATAAAATTTATTTAATTTTAAAAGGCTAAGTGAATTAATTAAATTAATAATTTAACTAATAGAGGGATTAAGACATTTTTTGATGTCTACAAACCTAACCTTTACTACAGTTAAATTTGGAGATTGGCAGATAAATGTGATCGTCGGGTCGCTAGATCATTTCTTAACCCTTGAGTTTGTTTCGAGACTTCAGGCTAGCCATACAATGAAATCATGATCAACGATGTGCACGTAATCTCAAAATCATTTTTTACTTGCTTATTTCTATTTCGAGATCAAGCGCTATCCACAAGATTAGATCTACATCAATGGCCTGCGTTGAATCTCCCAAAGAAAGAGTTGACTTGGACTTTATCTTGCGACTTGGTGCCAATCGTTGGATCAAAATAGCATCAACGACCTGTGATAAATCACTGAATGAACTTAACCAAGCTTGATCTTAACTTAGGTCTAAATCTGGATTCTGAGTCGCTGAATAAAACTTAACTAGCCTTGACTTAACCCCGAGTTCATCTGGAAATTACACGAGTGTGTAATCTCTAAGTCGTGAGAACATTTTTTAACCATAGAGTTTATTTTGAGACTTGGCGCAAACCACACGATCAAGACAAGTACTTAACAAGATCAATGACATGTGTTGAATCTTCCAATGTTTGAGCTGACCTCATCTTTATCCAGCGATCACACGCCAACTGAACATCTCTATCCAGATCGACGACCTGCGTTGAATCTTTGAATCTTTCTATACTTGTTCATTTCCTTTTGAGATCACGTGCCAACCCTAGATCCTAATCCACATCAATGACCCTCGTTTAATCTTGAGACATTTTACTTAACCCTAAGTCCTTATGGAGATCTCGCGACTAAAGGGAAAAATTAACCAGGTCTTGACCACAGGTTTATCTCAAGATCACGAGATAAAGGAAATATCCAAGTCACTGAAAAGAACTTGAACCCTTGAGTTTATCATGAGATTACATGCCAGTCGTTCGATGAGATTACGGACAAAACAAAATCAATGGCCCTTGCGTGATCGCTGAATGATATCCTGAACTTGAAATAAATCTAACGACTTAGCACCAGCCACCCGGTTAGAAAAAGATCTATGGTGCACGTGCAATCTCAAGAAGAATAGAGCATATTTGATCTCATTGTGACACTCAGTGGTAAAGACAAGGCTAATAAGCACATGACTTAAAAGGATTTTAAGTGGCTCAATAAGGTAATTATAAAATAGAATATGTATAGGAAAGGATTTAGGGCTTCTTGCAACCAACAGCTAGAAATTTGAAAATAGGGTTTAACACTTTACAAGACATAGCATGATTTTCATTAATTAAAATAGACTTTCTCATAGAGACTTAGGGTTTCAAACCATAGATCATAGGAACAATTGCACATACAAGGAAAGAAGACATGGAACCAAGCAAAAATTTGCAAGTGCTAACAAGACCCATTAGAGAGAGAGAGAGCACATTAATCATAATAGGACACTCTTTAGAGTTCTAAGTGGTTCTAATGTATCATAAGGGGTCATAATGGGTCCTTAGTGGTCCTACGATCCTTTAGGACCCATTAAAACCCCTTAGGACACATTAGGACCCATTAGAACCTCTTAGTACACATTAGGACCTCTTAGGACCCTTTAGAATGTATTAATCATCGTAGGACACACTAATGGGCTCTAATGTGTCCTAATGTTTCCTAAGGGGTTCTAATGGGTTCTAAGTGGTCCTAAGAATTCTTAGGACCCATTACAACCCCTTAGGACCCATTAAGACCTATTATAACACATTAGGACCCATTAAAACCTCTTAGAACACATTAATAGTCATATGACTCATTACAGAGAGAGAGAGAGAGAGAGAGAGAGAGAGAGAGAGAGAGAGAGAGAGAGGACCCATTATGACCCCTTAGGACCCCTCTCTCTACTTAAGGGTGATAAGGATTGTCAAGGGGTCCTAGGATACATTAATATGTTCCAAGACCCCTTTATATACACTAATGAATGATAAGGGGTCCTAAGACACATTAATGAGTCCTAGGACCCCTTATGCCCCCTTATGGCCCCTAAGATGCATGGTAAGGGGTCTTAAGGGCTCATAGCACATATTAAAGTGTCTTAGCACCCCTTATGATCCCTTAGGACCCCTCTCTCTACATCTTAGGGGTCATAGGATTGTTAAAGGGTTCTAGGACACATTAATATGTCCTAGGACCCCTTACCATACACTAATGAATGGTAAGGGGTCCTAAGACACATTAATGTGTCCTAGGACCCTTCATGACCCCTTACAAACTATTAAGACACCTAAGATGCATGATAAGGGGTCTTAAGGGGTATGATAAGGGGTATTAAGGGGTCATATGGGATTCTAGGACACATTAATGTGTCCTAGAACCCCTTTTGAACCCTTAGGACCCTTGAGGACCCCTCTCTCTAAATCTTAGGGGTTGTAAAGGGTTTTTAATGTGTCGTAGGACCTCTTAGACCCCTTAAAACCCCTTTGGACACTTTACCATACATTAATGTGTCCTAGGACCCCTTTTGACCCTTTAGGACCCTTGAATACCCCTCTCTCTACATTTTAAGAGTCATAAGGGTTGTTAAGGTGTCTTATGACACATTAATGTGTCCTAGGACCAAATAGACCCTTTACAACCCATTAGGATGCCTTACCATACACTAGTGAATGGTAATGTGTCCTAAGGGGTTGTAAGGGGTATTAAGACACATTAATGTGTCATAGGACCCCTTATGACCCCTTACGACCTTTTAGGACCCTTAAGACGTATGGTAATTGGTCCTAATGCATCATAAGGGGTCCTATAACCCATTATGACCCCTTAGTCCCCTTTAAAATCCCTATGATGTAGGGTAAGGGGTCCTAGGACACTTTAATATGTCCTAGGACCCCTTATGACCCCTTAGTACCATTTAGGACCCCCTCTCTCTATATTTTAGGTGTTTTAAGGGTTGTTAATGGGTCCTAGGTTACATTCTTAAGTCATAGGACTCCCTAACACCACTTAGGACCCCTTACCACACACTAATGTATGGTAAGGGGTCATAAGGGGTCTTAAGAGGTCCTAAGACACATTAATGTGCCCTAAAACCTATGTTGACCCCTTAGGACCCTTTAATACCTCTAAGATGTATGGTAAGGAGTCGTAAGGTGTCCTAAGGGGTCCTAGGACACATTAATGTGACCTAAGACCCCTTATGACCCCTCTCTCTACATCTTATGGGTTGTAAGGGTTTTTAAGGGGTTATAGTCCACACATTAATGTGTCTTAGGTCACCTTAGACCCCTTATGACCTCTTAAGACCCATTACCATACACTAAAAAATATTAAGGGGTCCTAGAAGGGGTCATAAGGGGTATTTAGGGATTCTAAGGCACACTAATTTGTTTTAAGATCCGTTATGACCCCTTACGACCCTTTAGGACCCTAAGATGCATGATAAGGGGTCATAAGGGGTCCTAGAACACATTAATGTGTCTCACAACCCCTTATGATCCCTTAGGACCCTTGAAGATCCCTCTCTCTACATATTAGCATTTGTAAGGGTTGTTAAGGGGTTCTAGGACACATCAATCTGTCCTAAGAACCCTTAGAAGCCATGCGACCCCTTAGGACCCCTTTCCATACACTAACTAATTTTAAAGAGTCCTAAGGGCTCGTAAGTGGCCTAAAGGGGTCATATGACACATTAACGTGTCCTAGAACCCATTATGACCCTTTACGACACCTAAGATGTATGGTAAGAGGTCCTAAGATGTCCTAAGGGTCAAAAGAGGTCCTAGAACACATTAATGTGTCTATTGACCCCTTATAACCCTTTAGGACCCCTCTCTCTACATCTTAGATATTGTAAGGGTTGTTAACGGGTCCTAGGACATGTTACTGTGTCCTAACACTCTTTAACACCCCTTAGGACCCCTTACCATACACTAATATATGGTAATGGGTCTTAAGGGGTTATAGGACACATTAATGTATCCTAGAACCCCCTATGACCCTTTAATAACCATTAGATGTATGGTAAGGTGTCATAAGGTGTCATAAGGGGTCCGAGGACACATTAATGTGTCCTCAGACCCCTTATGACCCTTTAAGACCCCTCTCTCTACATATTAGAGGTTGTAAGGGTTTTTAAGGGGTCATAGTCCACACATTAATGTGTCTCAGGACACCTTAGACCCCTTACCACACACTAACCAATGTTAAGGGGTCATAAAAGGGGTCGTAAAGGGTCTTAAGGGGTCCTAATACACATTAATGTGTTGTAGGATTCCTTATGACCCCTTATGACCCTTTAGGACCCCTAAGATGTATGATAAGGGGTCCCAAGGGATCATAAGGTGTTCTAGGACACATTAATGTGTCCTACAACCCCTTATGAACCCTTAGGACCCTTGAAGACCCATCTCTCTACATCTTAGGGGTCACAATGGTTGTTAAGGGGTTGCAGGACACATTAACGTGACATAGGACCCCTTATAACTTCTACGACCCCTTAAGACCCCTTACCATACACTAATGAATTATAAGGAGTCATAAGGGCTAGTAAATGGTCTTAAGGGGTCAAATGAAACATTAGCATGTCCTAGAACCCCTTAGGACCCTTTGCGACACCTAAGATGTATGGTAAGGGGTCCTAAGAATTCCCAAGGGGTCATAAGTGGTCCTAGAACACATTAAAGGCCCAAAATGGGTCATAAGGGGTACTAGGACACATTAATGTGTCCTAGTATGCCCTTTGAACACTTAGGATCACTCTCTACATCTTAGGGGTTGTTAAGGGTTCTACCCCTTAAGACTCTTTACGATCCCTAAGATGTATGATAAGGGTTCCCAAGGTGTCCTAATGGGTCATAAGGGGTCCTAAGATATAATAATTTGTACTCCTATGACCTCTTATGACTCCTTAGGGCCCTTTTAGAATGCTCTCTCTACATCTTATGGGTCATAAGGGTTGTAAAGGGGTCCTAAGACACATTAATGTGTCTTAGGACCCCTTAGACCCCTTATGACCCATTACCATATACTAATGAGTGGTAAGGGGTCCTATGGGTTTATTGGTGGTCTTAAGGGGTCCTAGGATACAGTAAGGTTTCCTAGAATACCTTACAACCCCCTAGGATCCTTTACAACCCCTAAGATGTATGGTAAGGGGTACTAAGGTGTTCTAAGGGGTCATAAGGTTCTCTCTCTCTCTCTCTCTCTCTCTCTCTCTCTCTCTCTCTCCCCTAACATGGTTAAAAATACATGTCAATTACCAAACTAAACATAGCATAAAAAATACAATGAGAAATGATCCTTAAATGATCATGCACAAGTCAAGGGATTAGGTTTATAATCAATAGTCCATTGAGAATCATGCTGAAGACAATGTGTTGATTCCTGAAATTTGGCTAAGTCTGAAATTTCCTAAAAACCCTCAAAATCTATAATCTTTATCTTAACTCCTAGTGCTAGAATTGGTTTGGCAGGGTCAATTGGGCTTTCTCCCTCCCTCCCTCTATCCCTTAAACCTTTTTCTTAAGGTTTACATAGTGTGTGCGCACTATAGTGCGCATGCACTATAGTGTGCACATGCTATTGGCTTTGATTGCCCAAGCCTTAGGCTCGGGCAATCAAAGCCAAAGCGCGTGCACCTTATAGGGCGTATGCCCTATTTATTTTGGAGGACCAAAAGCTAGTTTGGCATCTTTTTTGTCCCCCATCTTCGTGCATATACCCTGTACCTCCCTAAAAAGTTAGCACCCATTATTGGTGGCTCTAGGACCTATTATAATCCATTTTAGTGATTTCGAGATCTGAATGTCTTTATGCTTGATTTCTCACATCTTTCAGTTTCTCTCTTCAAAACTTTTCACACTTCCCAAGACCAAGATCCACTTCAAAATTAACAATTTTGGGACTAGGTCTAACTAAGTCGGCCTTTTCTTGGATAAGGTTGACCCAATTCAACCTTGTCCTTAGGCATTGAATTTAAGTGGGCTCTGGGCCCAATACGAAGTTTTTTCTTCCTAATCTTTATGTGTGGCCTGCTCGACAATATTGGATCCTGAAATGAGGATAAAAATACATTGATGTCTCTCATTTTGACATCCATTATCCATATACAATACCTACATGGTCCGAAATTCAAGAGCAATCAATTGATCAAGTACAAGCAATCAAGATTTCAAGTTGTGCAATTGAAGTGGTGGATTCAAGATTTGAAGGCAAGCATCCAATTCAAGATCTCCAAGTTTCCATCTCTTCAAGAAAAGGTAATATTCTCTCATTGATGCAAGTTTATCTCCCATGATGGTCAAGTAGAGGAATTCTCAAGCAAGCAAGAAGATCCATTCCTCTCCCCCATTCAATATTTCAAGCATACACTCATTCCAGATCTAGGATTGGCATGTGTAGATCCATGCATTTTTGAAGGCACCTTTGATTCTACAACACATTCCAAACATACATCTCAAGCATCTTCATGGATTTGACTGATTTCTACATCCATCCATGAGGGTTTTTCATGCAAGGTAAAGCTAACATTTATATTATTTACATTACTTTCCTTATGAAATTTCTATTTCATTTCAAGGTTAATTCCTATACAGGGACTTGACCAAAAAAAACCCCTTCCAACAACATTTCCCCTTCTTCTTGTGTGCAGGAATAAATTTTTTAGAGTTTTGGATCTAGATTTTGGGAGTTACTGAACCAGTGGCAGATCCTTCATAGATTTCATCAGATTCAGAGTCTCCAGGACTAGGTCAACTTTTCTAGACAAGGTCGACTTTATTCAACATAGTTCTTTGGATAAAGAATTTTCATAGACAAAAGTTACAGGTGTTAGAGTGCTAGATCCATAATCATTCCTGATTCTGACAGTTCTGTGATAGTCAAAACTAGATCTGAAGTTTACTCAGCTTCTCCTAGCTTAAAGGTAAGTTCATTCTTCCTCTTTTTATCTTGCACTTAATTTTATGCGTTAGATCTAATATCATATCTTGTTAGTTTTCATTTCATTTATCATAGTACCAATTCCTCTCATTAATTGCATATCATTTTTACATATCATATACATTTAACATTAAAGGAACCCATCCCCAAATCACACTCCATCCTCAAATCTAGATCTTTCATTAACACCCCTTCATCCTTTTGGGTTGTGCTAATCTGATTTGAGTTTGAGGGTGAGTCTTTGGGGGTGTTCCTAATGTATCATACCCCCATCTATTTGATTTGGTGAGTGATCTTCCTCCATAGCATTCCTCACCATTTCATATGATACATTTTGGTGAACCTGACTCTTTCATGCATTATAATTTCTGATGTAGTAGTTAGATCTTCTTTGTATGATCTCTTTTATATGCATTATAGTTAGATCATATATTTCCTTTTATGCATTTTATTAGTCAACATTTACATTACATCATAGTTTCATGCTTATATTTGATAGTTAAATTGTATTTTAATCTCAAATTATATTGCATTTATTTTTCCTTTCATTCCCTTGTGCATGAGCTTTACCACTTTGAGTATGGACCTATAGTATTCTGGTTAGAAGAATTTGTAGACTTATGGGTTCCTTTGATCCCGAACCCTCCTTTTTTCCTAGGATTCTTGATGAGATTAGCATGCATCTAATGATCCTAATCCTATCATAGAGAATAACTCTTCTCATTCTTCTCACGATGAAGAAGAAGCATTAAGGGTTCCTCATTTCCAAGTCCAAACAATTTCCCATGACTTTGAGAAGTTTGAACAATGACTAGGTCAAGAAAGCGATAATTCTGAAGCTCTTTCTATTGTAGAACGCTTAAGGAAACTTATTCATAAAGATGAACATGGTATTAACATCTTGTGTAGTGTTTCTCATCTTATTGAGGTCAATGTCAAACCCATTAGGGCCCGTTTGGTAGCTGAAATATGTCTAAAATTGGCATTATCCAATTCCCAATTTTGTTTCTTCCATGTTTGTGTCCATCCAAGAAAATTGGAATTGGAATTTTGAAATTCCAATTTTTCCCTAAAATGGGCATATGCATCTTCTATCCAAATAGGTGGAATTGGAATTTTGAATTCCAAATCTAATTTTGATAAAACCAAATTTAATATCTTGTTGGATTCGTGACTTCTCCAAACCTTCATTCTGAAACACATTGGTATATTATATTGCTATAAGGATGTAACACACATATGTGTACATACACACACACACACACACACACACACACACACACACACACACACACACACACACACACACACACACACACACACATATATATACATACATATACACACATATGTGTACACACACACACACACACACACACACACACACACACACACACACACACACACACACACACACACACACACACACACACATATATATACATACATATACACATACACATACACATACACATACATATACATATACATGTACACACACACACACACAATTAATATTATTAAGCAATTTTGAATTGGAGTAGTATTGGGATTGTATTAGTTGTCAAGTTGAATGTGCAAGCATATAAGAACATAGAATTGCTGCAGAAGCATGAAAATTTGGGTTTTTCATATTATATTTAACTTGTTTTAAAAAAAATTAACCGTATTCAAATAAATTAAGAAATAAACAATTAAAAATCATTATGCATCTTCTCAGTCCTCTTCCAGGTGAACCAAACGGGTCCAGCCCATATTCCAGAAATCATTTTCAGGATAAGCATCTTCTAGAATTGATGTTATCCAACATTTGGTATTCCAACAACCAAACAGGCCCTTATGCATTGTGCTCAAGATTTAGGCTTTACTCCACCCACTACAAGTGTTGAGACCTCTTTGCCTATCTCTACTTCCATTCCTAGTGTGTCCATTTATGCTCCACCTATTATCACAACTTCAATTCAAAATCTCAATCCTACACATTTGAGTCTTCCTAATCTTATTGCTCCTTCTATCCCTTCAAGTGTGCCATGTGTTTTATTGCCTTCATCCATCCTCACTTATCATAGTGTTCCTTTTTCATATTCAAATATTCCTTCATTTTCCAAAAATGCTCCTAACATTTCTCATGTTTCTCCTCCTACCATTCTTTCTACCGATTCTACTATTAATAGGTTGTCTCAAACCGTGTCTTCTTTGCAACAACAAATTGCTTCCATGACTCAATTCAAGTTCAACATTCCTACTTGTGATATTGCTAGTCCTTTGTCTATGGATATTATCTATGTTATTATCCCATAATGCATTGAGATTCCTCATCTTGACACTTATAATGGTAAGGGTGATCTTGTGACTCATGTTAAAATGTTCCAAACCTTGTGTAGTGATTTCTCTCATGATCATATGTTCATGACAAAGTTATTTACTAGAACCTTTCGAGACAAAGCCTTGCAATGGTATTGTTCCTTGCCTCCTTATTCAATTGATTCCTTTCAAAAAATTGCTAATGCTTTCATTGAACAATTTCAAAACAACATTTATCCTAAAATCTCTCTAACCGATTTAATGCATTTTAAACAACATATTAAAGACAAAGTTAGTGATTTCATCGGTAGATTTAAGCTTTTGCATGCTTAGATTTCTTATCTTGTGCCTGATATTGATATGCAACATATTTTTATCACTAATTTACAAATTAACATTAGAGATAAGACACTTCTTTCTGAATTCTCTTCTTTCCCTCAATTGTGTGCAGTTCTTCATCATTATCAACTTCAAGTGAGTCAATTTGAGAGCACCACTCTAATGGCTCCCGTTCCCGTTGATAATAGTGATGTCGCATCCAATTTCAACAAGTTTTAGAAACCGAACAACTACATCAAAATCAATAAATACTCCGACAATGTTGATGAACAAGCGACATCAACATCCAAAGGTGTGGCTCCTTTATCATCTATTTTTAAACCTTCTCGTAATTATACTTAGTTTTCTGAATCTTTGCTTAATGTAATTTTGAAGTTAATAAATGCTAATGTGTTAACACTTCCTCTTATCAAGCCCATTGACACGTCTAAACCTCAATCCAAATACTTTGATCCCAAATCTTTTTGACAATATTTGAAAAGTAAAATTTTTAATATATTTAATTTCATTACTATATTTATTTTGTATTTCTAATGAATGTAGGTTAATCATCAAACATTTATATTTTTTTCACACGTGGAAAATTTCAAAAATAGAAGAAAAAAATGGTAAAAATATATATTTTCTCTAGGTATTCATATTCCCATTTCAACACAAAAAGAATAAGTTTTTTTTTCAAATGTATAAAGAAAAACTGATGCATTACAAAATACACTTCTATCCAAATTACAGCTACTATGACTTAAAAAATTAACTTAAAAAATACTTGTACCAAAAAATAATGAAAAAATATCCATACCTTAGATATTGGTGTGACAAATCTATATTTTAAAATTAAAATTTTATTCTTGCTATAAAAAAAAATCATATGCATTTTAAAGTAACTGTCACTTCTGAAAAATGTTGATTATTGTAAAATTTACGTTAGTAAAAGTTATGTAAAAATGTGCATAGTTATTTTTTTATTTTTTAAGAAAAATATATTCAGAATCTACACAAAAAAATTCTCACAAATGATTAGTTTAATTTATTTTCAAAATTTGTAATGGTTTAGTTGCTATACGTGTTAGAAAGTGAAGACTTGGTGCAAAATGTTGGTTTCAATGTCAAAGTTGGTCAAAAAGTGTAACTCAGTATTATGGGATCATCTATCACTGGAATACTATTAATAATTCCATCTAAGAGGAGACCCAAGTACTATCTCCAAACTGTTTGGAGACATTACCTAAAGTATCTATTAGGATTGCAATTAAATATTACACTAAGATATCATTTTCCTAATTGATAGTATACATTGCATGATATCTATATGAAGAATAAAATAAATTGAGTAGATTCTAGCTTGGGAGAAATTAGAGAAGGTTTCAAGGTCTTAATTGCTCTAAACATTACATCTCACTAGAAAGAGACCAATCATCTTCTCCTACAATATGCCTCTAGTAACGATATATTGTCTATGATTTGTCTCTAACATCTTAAACAAAAATTTAATCAAAAATTTAAATAACATATGAGTCCTAGCAATGTCCAATATTGCTAATAATTCTCAAATACACCTACGGTGATCGTAGATGGAAAATGGGGGGTTCTGAGAAGGGCAGAAATGGAAGGAAGGAAAATTAAACTAGGCTACTTGCAGTAGAAAATTTGACTCAAGCAAACTCTACCCCCCAATTAGATCAAGTGCATCCAAACCCAGAGGTTCCTTGTAGTTGGTAATGTTGGAGAAGGTAAAATTCCCTTCAATATTGTCATCATGAGAATCACCTAATGAAGCCCTAAAGTGCAAAGGTTGCAAATTACAACATGCAACATTTGCGAGCGAGATAGAAGCAACACCCAACTCTACTGTAAGGACCCCCTTGAGCCTCCAAGATAGGTTTTGATCCTTGAGCAACTGCCAAACACATTGAATCTTGTGTGTCAGTGCAAGGAGAAGCAATGGCGAGAGAGGAAAGTTAGACGAGAACATAGTTCCTTTTAAACAATTATAAATATAATAACATGGATCTTTATGAAAATTCGTATATTAACAGCCATGATTAGGCAAATATTTTCTTAATATTTATTTCTAAATCTATAAGTTTTAATATCATAATTTTAAAATCAATTTAGTTATAAGTATGAGATTTTTTTTTTTTTTTTCACAGTAAGTCAAATTGTGATATTGCTATTAGGATTTCAATTGTTTAGTTTTTGAGTCAAACTCATTGACCCATGTTTAATGAGTAATGACTAACAAGAACCCATCTCTCATGAGAATGAATGGAAGTACTCATTACATCTAGGTGATGCTCACATAGGCGACGTGTTGGGACTTCCGGGAACTCACCCATTCTATTACTATTTCGGCTCAAGCATGTTTAGCGCTTAACCGCAAAGTTTCTTCTAAAGTTAAGCCCACTTTGCTTGCAACTCAATTTGTAAAACCATCTACAAGTCTTATGCCTTATGAACCATTCATTATAAAGCTACTACTCACATGAAACATAGGTCAATAAGTTTGACTAAAAAACTACACATATCAATGAGTGCTAAGTGTTCCATTCATTCTCATGAGAGATGGGTTCATGTGAACCACTACTCATGAATTGTGGGTCAATGAGTTTGACTCAAAAACTACACAGTTAAATCCTGATAGCAATATCACAATACACATATCAATATCAAAATTTAATTATGTTAATTTTTATATTGATTAAATATAATTTTACTTAAAAAATCATTTTGATTCTAGACACACCTACCTATCATTTTGAAATTATGAATTTTGAACAATAATAATCTAATAAAACAAATGCATCAAAATAGGTAACTAATTAGAAAATGACACTTGAAATACAGCATAAAGAAAACATAGAGAAAAGAAAAAAGCATTGAAAAAATTAGTACCGTTGGAATAAAGCATTAAAAAAACAGTACCGTTGGAATAGAGCATAAGAAAAAGTTGAGGGGCTATAAATAATAGGGGAAAGCTGTGTTATTCATTCTCTTCGGGAATGTTATTTCCTTCTTTCTTTGCGATGATTTCTTCCTTACCACAATGTCCTGTTTCCTTCTTTCGTTAAATTTTCTATTGCAGTTGTGTTTCTACAATTTTTTTGAGATTTCTTTTTTATTTAATAATTGTTTTCTCCTGTACTTTCCTTTCAGCGTGCACGCTGGTTCGTCTATTCATTTTTATTTAATAATTGTTTTCTCCTGCACTTCAATTCTTTGCCCCCTGTATCTTGGTGTGGTCTTGTCCATGGTGGAAGAAAAATGAAGAGACAGAGAAGAGGCGGCGGCAGCAGAGGAATGAGAACATGAAATATTCTCGTACTCCCAGGTAATCCACTACTAACCAGTTTTTAATATATCCAATAGTTAAATTTTTGGTTGAATTTGTGTATGATACTTTCTCCATACATTTTGCTCTAGCAATAAATTTAATGAGGTTTAATGACTTGTTGCTAATGAGAATCCGAGCAGCTTTGTTCCAATTCATCTTCTTCTAGGGTATCTATTACTAGGGTATCTATTACTAGCACTTTGCACCTTTGTGGGGTGCAAGGGTTAAGCAGATAGTGTTATATATATTAAATGATGTCATTGTATTGCTGATGTAGAAAGATTGTGTCAGTTGGCTAATAAAATCAATCCATCCATCAAGTAATCCAATAATCTGGAACTGAATCGCATCCCTTTTGGCAAAGTAAAGCAGATTCAGTTGTCGTCATAGCTAAGATACCCTTCAAGTGCTCCGCCTTATCATCTTCTTAGTCCAGTCTCATCACTTTCAGAAAGTACATTTATTAGTCCAACACATTCCACACCTCCCTATTATGACTAGCATGTTATTGCACCATCTCCTCACAATGCAGTTGCAGCAGCAGTTTCCCACCACCATGGTAGATCTCCCTGCTACCGCCATGGTTCAATTCCATATTGTCACCATGTAGTTGCACTCTCTTCTAATCATTCCCCTGTTCATTGTAACCTACATCATGCTTCAAACCCTGTTAAATGTAGGCATAAAGGGCATACTCCAGTCTCTTGGTTGAATGGAGAAGCACCTTCCCCCTCACCCGGCATGGCTAAGCCTTTTGGGCACCACCGTCATCAAACAGTAGCTTCTGAACCCCATGTTATAACTTCTGCTCCTCCTGCCTTCTCTCCACAGGATGGTCCTTCTCCTCAACCTTGGCACCTGGGTGGTCACTCTTTTGCTTCAGATTCACCTTCTCCATCTCATTTACCATACTGTCCTCCTCCTAAAAGTGCTCCACCTACTTGAAGTGGCATATTTTCATCTCCTAAATCGTCACATCTCTCTCTAGAAGGGTTACCCTATTCTCCCTCTCCCGAAATGACTAGGATGTCTCACCCAGATCTGCCAGAAAAGATTTCCCCTGCTCCGGCCTTTCCAGATGTTACATCTTCATGTGAGTTTGCTGTGACCTGGTGATTCAGATTCTGTTCACTGTGTTTTCTTGAAAGATGATTGTTTAGGATGTTAAGTTGTTGATGTTTAATT
>MU227309.1:475120-514556 GCA_018584345.1 Thuja plicata
TGTAGCTTGCATGATGGTTGGTGTGCTTGTTCATAAGGCATGTGGTTAGTGATATTCACTCTTGTTCACCATGATTTTATGGCCTTGATGTGAAGGATCTAATGACATGTAATGCCATTATATATATTATGTATTTTTTATATGGGATTTCTTGAAGTTTTTATCAAACTCTATGATATTCCTTGTGTGTTTGTCAAATGATGATTTGTATGGTTGATAGAAATTGATTCTTCTACATGACGATTGTAGATTTTTTTTTTGAAGGATTTAATGAAATATATATAATTGAGTTGTATGTGTTTTCTTTGGACGTTCTAATGGTATACATGGTAGCATTGACATTGTATTAGTTTTGTTGGAAGGTTGTGTCAAACTTGTATGGTATGTGTAATGTGATTGTTCATCAATCATGGTTTTGATAGAATGTGGTGTATATTGTGTATGAATATGGCAGTATTTTATAGATGTCATTGTATCTATGTGATTCTTATATCATTATTAGTTTGTAGTAATCTCCTATGGTTTTCCTAGTGTGTTTATTCATGTGTTGTAGCTAGTGACATTTGCTTGTGCATGAGGATCATACGAATTTTACATGAAGGGTATGGTTGCATCAAACTCATATGGATTACATAGTGTTCTTGTTTATGCATCATGATTGATGAAATGCACTATCCTATACAATAATTGTATAGCTTGTGTAAAGCGTCTAATGACTATATGATTAGCTTGTATGGGTTCTATTTGAATGTTTGAATGTAAAATATGTCATTGTTATTTGGATTTTGTGCAAAGAGTTGAATATCATGTCATTGAGCTATTATGGTTTGCAAGGTGTACTTATTCTTGCATCATGATTGAGTGACATTTGATTTTTAGTAGGGTGATTGCATAATTTGTGTGAAGAGTCTAGTGACATATGCCATCGAGTTGTATGTTTTTGTTTAAAGTTTACATAAAACTAATGTGTTGATTTTATTGTAGTTGTGGTCGCAATCTATAGGCTGGCATAATTATCATAAAGGTTGTGATAATATGATATTATTGTTGATAAATAATAGTAATTATATTGATAATTTAATTATTATGGTAATATAATTAAATTGGTAATATAGTTATTATTGTTATATTTAAACACAATACAAAGACATTAAATCAAGATAGGGTAACACAACTCCTTCAACATTATGAATGACAATTTACACCTCGAAGCTAACATATGCTTCAGCTCCAGGTCGGCAATGCGAAGATTGCCTGAACGGACTTACTCAAGTAAATGCTTACAATGAATACCCTTAGGGGTCACTATGCTATTCTACAACTCTTAGAAACTCTTCTATGCATATTTCGTATACACAGTGAACTTATTACAATGCTTGCCTTGACAGATCTACTCTATACAAAAATAACCAAGAAGCTCCTCGCTATGTTGGCTCTTGATTACATACTTCTAACCTCTCTATCTAACTTTAAAGCTAAAGGCATCCAGCCTTTTATAGAACCAACTTTGATTGCATCTGCATATTGCACCGTTGGATCTCAGCATTCGTTGAGCCCCATTGGACAATTCTCCATTCGTGCTGAAGCCTCGATTTGAGTCATTGAGGATTCACCTAATCAAAGACTCAGCTCGCCTTCCAGCTCATGAGCTTGTCGCGGCTCAAGGCAACATTCTTCGCATTGCGCGGGGAAGTCTTCAAAGGGTCTAAAACCGCTAGATTTCCAAATCGCATCCATCCATCTACTAACTGCACAAACATTGGATTCTCCGCTTCAAGTCATATACATCATTAAATTCAAATATATTGCAACAATGCCTTTTAGGGGTCATTTCGCACCCAATCTGATTGATAGATTCCCACCGTCAAGCTCAAGAGTTCACCTTAGGCCTTTGACAAAAGCTTGCCCATTTTACAGTCACTACATTCACCCCAACTCAACTCATGGCAACACCCTCGACGCTGATATGTCAGCACCTTGCAGACACATGGGAGTTGATGCACACCAACTCAC
This sequence comes from Thuja plicata, assembly GCA_018584345.1. Classification (NCBI taxonomy): domain Eukaryota; kingdom Viridiplantae; phylum Streptophyta; class Pinopsida; order Cupressales; family Cupressaceae; genus Thuja; species Thuja plicata. The sequence continues at coordinate 477,134 of MU227309.1, forward strand.
TTTAGCTCCAATGAGTTCCCCGACTCGAGGAATTGCATGACTTTCTCCTCGTCCCTCCATAAGGTCTCGCCGCATTCCTAGCTCGCTGCTTCAGAATCTGTTCCTTGCCACACTACCAAAAACTCCCATAAAACTCTTTTCCTATAGATTTTTGAGCGCATAGCTTTCACCAAAGAAACTCGCTGATCGGGGTTGTCTATCACATTTGCTGGACCTCGAGTAGGAATGTTGCGTACCAAATCTTCCTCATCAGCACAATGCAAACGCAACTGTGAAACATGAAAGATAGGATGAACGTGGAGATGCATGGGCAAATTCAACTTGTACGCCACTGGTCTGACTTTCTTCATGACCTCAAATGGCTCATCTCATTTTTGCACTAAGGATGTTCTCAATCCTTTTGGTGCCTTAAACTGAATTGTGTCCATGCGTAGAAACACCTTGTCGCCCACTTGAAAGTCCACCTTCCTGCAATGTAAGTTTGCAAACCTCCTCATTTGATCTGCTGCTTGGGTGAGGTGATACCTCACCAATTCAACTTTTTCATTCCAACTCGATACAAGCCCGACCACATCAACATTGGGTCCATTATAACCCTTCATCACCGTATGGGGCGTGAGCAGCTGCTGCCCAGTAGCCAGCTCAAACGGGGAAAACTTGTTTGATCCACTTTTATGTATATTGTAGCTGAACTGGGCCGCATCAAGAAACATTGGCCAGTTTGTCTAATTGGCTGTCACAAAGTGACACAGATAATCCTCCAACACCACATTGATGTGCTCAGTCTGCCCATCCGTTTGGGGATGGTAGATTGTGCTCATCAATAGCCGCATGCCAATCAACTTGAATAACTCACTCCAAAACTTCGACATGAACCTTGGATCTATGTCAAATACAATATTGAGGGGCACTCAATAATTTTTGACTATGCTCTTGAAAAAGTACTTAGTTGCTAGCTCTGCATTGCAAGGCTGTGCATAAGGCACAAAGATCGCATACTTGCTAACCCTATCAACAACAACTAGAATGCTGGACAACCCACCAACATTCGGCAGGTGTGTGATGAAGTCCATGCTTACTCTTGCCCAAAGCCGCAATAGCATTAGAAGAGGCTGTAACATTCCCGTTGGCTCAGAGCCCATGACAGGTGGTATCAGAGCCATCTGATTCAGCGGCGTGCTATACTATTGAAGATCTTGAAGGTTTCAAGAAAGTAAAGATTTCATGGAAGGTACTGAGGATGCGGTTCCGAATCAACCGATGCATGATGGCGTGCGGATAGGACGTGGCTCAGCCACTCACCAACCTCGCACCAGAGACTGGCTGCAAGAGCTGGAACAACACGTTGGTGAACTTGAAGTGTCGAGCTGGATAACCGAGTTGTGAATCTTGAAGCCGGCTATGCTAACATACAAGATGATTTGACTAAGTTGTGGGATTCTCTTGAAGTTCTGCAGGAATAGGTTAAGTTCTTGCATGATGGACATGCACTGCACAACTCTCTGCTTGTGGAAAGTGGCTCGCATAGCTCGAAGACTTTGATGGTCGTCAGCTCCTATGATGGGGATCGCGATGACAAAACCCTTGACAACTTCCTCTAGGACGTTGAAGAGTTCTTACCTAGCGCATCTGGGCTAACCGCTGAAGCACAAGTAAAGAAAGCGACGACGTGCTTAACTGGAAACACAAAGTTGTGGTGGCGTACCCATTTAGCTGACGAAAGAGTTGGTAAAACTGTGCGGTCGATGAAGTCTTGGCCCAAGCTGAAAGCTGCTCTCCAAGACCAATTCCGCCTAGGAAACTCAGATTGGGTCATCCGAGCCCGCTTTGATGAATTAAAGCATTCTGAAAAGGTATGAGATTATGTCCAAACTTTCCAAGTCTTAGATCTTGAATGTGTTAAACTAACTGACTTTGAAAAATTGTATTTATTCATGCGCAACCTCCAACCTTGGGCTACTAAAGAATTGCGGCGACAAAAGGTTCAAACACTTGCAGAGGTAGTGACTATGGCCGACGATCTGTTGGATTATAAGGGTGATGCCGCTAGAGGTTTTGGCAGAGCGAGATCCGAGACGAGAGATCACTGGAAGGCCTTTAGGTCGAAGAATGATCGGTGTCCCCCATACCAGAAGGCATCAGATCCAAAGAGCAAGTCAAAATACAACAATGGGAACGACTCAAAGAAAGGCAAGAATCCAACCCTTGTGAAGGACAAAAAGCCAGAAAGAGAAAATAACTGTTTCATATATGGTCGACCTGATCATTGGGCTCGGCAGTGTCAAGACAAAGGTCGAGTTAATTCAATCTTGTCTGATGCTACCAAGATTCCAGAATTGGGCGTGTTGCAACTATTGAACGTCATGAAAGATGCTGTCAAGCAAAAAGGGAATCTATGTATTGTGAGCCGTCATGATCTATGCTACTTGGACATGTTCTTTGGAGGCAAGAAAGTATTGGCTATGATCGATTCCGGCGTAACCCATAATTACATGTCTGTAAGTAAAGTGAAGTCCTTCGGTTTGAAAATGGATCCTACTGAATCTAGCTTTAAGGTTGTGAGTGCTCCAATGAGTGCTCCAACACAAAAAGTAAATAGGGATATCAAGAATGCTATTATGTGAGTTGGGTCTTGGCAAGCCCCTATTAATCTTGTTGCAATTGATATGAAAGAATTCAAACTAATCCTTGGGCAGGAGTTCTTAAGGCAAGCAGCGGTGGTCGTTGCCCTGCCCCTCACTTGGGTTGTGTACTGATGTTAGATCCAACACAACCCTACATTGTTCCAACAGTGCGCTAAGATGACTCTAACAAAGTCTTGAGCGCATTGAGTTTAAAAAGAGTAGTAAGAAAAGGTAAAGCCAAGCTGTTTTTGGCTACCTTGCTTGCTGATTGGGATGAAGGAGAACCCTCAGAGTCTTCAAATCCCACAGCGGTGCAAGAGGTCATGGATTTCTTTGCTGATGTGATGCCAGATCGTCTTCCAACCGTGTTACCACTGAGGCATTATGTTGATCATGCAATTGAGCTAGAGACTGGAGCTAGACCACTTGCTCAAGCTCCTTATCATCTTTCTGGGCCCGAAATGGCTGAGTTAAAAGACAATTAAGTGAGCTCGTAGAGGCTGGTTATCTGCAGTCGTCTCGCTCACCTTATGCGGCCTCAGTGTTGTTTCAGCGAAAGAAAGATGGATCACTTTAGCTTTGTGTCGACTATCGAGATCTCAACAAATTAACCATCAAGAACAAGTATCCACTGCCTCTTATCGCGGATAGCTTCGATCGGCTCGTGGAGGCGCGGTTCTTCACCAAGCTCGATCTCAGGCAAGGTTATTATCAAATCTGTATTGTCCTGGCTACCTTTAGCACTTTGATGAATGATATCTTTCGGCCTTTGTTGGATTTTTGTATTATTGTCTACTTGGATGACATCTTGATATACAACAAGATGTTGGCGGAGCATAAGGAGCAGCTCGCCGAAGTGTTTTCTCTGTTGCGGATGCATGGGCTCTTTGTCAAGAAAGAAAAATGTGTGTTTGCACAAGAGGAAGTGCAGTTCTTAGGCCATGTTGTTGGACACGACATGATTAGGCCTGATCTAGAAAAGTTGATTGCAATTCAAGAGTGGGAACTGTTAAAAAACATCCACGAGGTACGACAATTTCTGGGTTTAGCTAATTACTATCGTAAGTTTGTGATGAGTTATTCAAAAATTGCGAGTTGTCTCAAAGATTTGCTTAAGAAAGATAGAAGTTGGAAATGGGCCCAGAAGCAGCAAGATGCTTTTGAATTTCTTAAGGAGAAGTTAACTGCGAAGCCAGTACTTGCTCTGCCGAGATATAATGAGCCTTTCAAGGTTCAGACCGATGCATCCGACTTTGCCATTGGGGGTGTTTTGATGAAGCACGGTCACCCTGATGCATATGAATCAAGGAAGCTAAATGATTGGGAAAGGAACTACTCAGTCCATGAGAAATAAATGACAGTGATAGTGCATTGCTTAAGACTATGGAGGCATTACTTGCTGGGAGTTCCATTTGTAGTGAAAACTAACAATATAAGTTCTACTTATTTCAAGACTTAGGCAAAGCTCATGCCTAAGCAAGCAAGATGGCAAGAGTTCCTTCCTGGGTTCGATGTTGAGCTTGTGTATAACCCAGGAAAGTTCAATGTTGTTGTGGATGCATTAAGTAGGAAGGCTCAACTCGGCGCCTTGGAGAACTTGGGGGAGTTATCCAGCCAAGTAGCCATTGCTGAGGATGTTCTGGATTGGATCCGAGAAGGCTTACAAAATGATTCTCAAGTGCATCAAGTGGTTTTTCAAGTCCAAGCTGGGAGGATGAGGAGGTTCACCATGAGGGAAGGGTTACTGTATTATGCAGAAAGTAGACTTTATGTTCATAAATGAAAGGAGTTGCGAAAGGAGTTTTTGCACGAGTGTCACGACTCGATCTTGGTTGGGCACCCAGGTCAAAAGCGCACCACTGCATTGTTGGAGCGAGGGTTCTACTGGCCTAATTTGCGTGATGATGTTGAGCTGTATGTGAGGACTTTCCTCACAAGTTAGCAAGATAAATCAGTGAACTTGCAGCCAGTAGATTTGCTACAGCCTCTTCCAGTGCCAGTGCGGCCTTGGGCAAGCGTAAGCATGGAATTCATCACACACCTTCCAAATGTTGGTGGAGAACTCTCCATCATTCTAGTTGTTGTTGATAGGTTCAACAAGTATGCGGTCTTTGTGCCTTGTATGCAACCTTGCAGTGCAGAGCTAGCAACTGAGTACTTTTTCAAGAACATAGTCAAAAATTGGGGAGTCCCCCTCAATATTGTATCTGACAGAGATCCAAGGTTCACGCCATAGTTTTGGAATGAGCTATTAAAGTTGATTGGCACACGGTTGTTGATGAGCACAAGATACCATCTCCAAACGGATGGGCAGAGTGAGCGCATCAATGCAGTGCTGGAGGATTATTTGCGTCACTTTGTGACAGTCGATCAGGGTAACTGGCCGAGTTGCTTGATACGACCCAATTAAACTATAATATGCAGAAAAATGGATCAACCAAGTTTTCCCCATTTGAGTTGGCTACTGGGCAGCACTCGCTCACACCCCATACAATGATGAAGGGTTATAACGGACCCAATGTTGATGCGATTGGGGTTGTATCGAGTTGTAATGAAAAAGTTGATTTGGCGAGGTATCACCTCACCCAAGCAGCAGATCGAATGAAGAGGTTTGTAGACTTACATCGCAGGAAGACAGACTTTCAAGTTGGCGACAAGGTGTTGCTACACATGGACCCAATTCATTTTAAGGCACCAAAAATATTGAGCACATCCTTAGAGAAAAAATGGGATGGCCCATGCATCTCCGCATTCATCCTATCTTTCATGTTTCACAGTTGTGTTTGCATTGTGATGACGAGGAAGATTTGGTACACAACGTTCCTACTCGGGGTCCAACAAATGTGATGGACAACCCCGATCGACGAGTTGCTTTGGTGGAAGCTATGTGTTCAAAAACCCATGGGAAAAAAGCTTTCTGAGAGTTTTTGGTAGTGTGGTAAGGAACAAATCCTGAAGCAGCGGGCTAGGAACGCGGTGCGACCTTGTGGAGGGACGAGGAAAAATTCATGCAGTTCCTCGAGTCGGGGAACTCAGTGGAACCAAAGTGAGTTGCGGTGCATCAACTCCCATGTGTCTGCAAGGTGTTGGCATATCAACGTCAAGGGCGTCACCATGAGTTGAGTGGGGGAGAATATAGTGATTGTGAAATGGGCAGGGTTTTGTCGAAGGCCAAAGGTGAACTCTTCAACTTGACAGTGGGAATCTATCAAATAGATTGGGTGCGAAATGACCCCTAAAAGGCATTGTTGTAATATATTTGTATCTAACGATGTATATGAGTTGAAGCGGAGAATCTAATGTTTGTGCAGTTAGTCGATGGATCGATGTGATTTGGTAATCTAGCAGTTGAAGACCCTTGTGAAGACTTCCCCCACGCAATGTGGAGAATGTTCCCTTGAGCTACGACAAGCTGATGAGCTGGAAGGTGAGATGAGTCTTTCATTCGGTGAATCCTTAATGACTCGGATCGATTCTTCAGTGCGAATTGTGAATCGTCTGATGGGACTTGGCGCATGTTGAGATCCAACGGTGTGATCTGGCGATACAATCAAAGTTGGTTCTATAAAAGGTTGAATGCCTTAAGCTTTAAAGTTAGACATAGAGGTTAGAAGTCTGTAATCAATATCCATCATAGCGAGGAGCTTCTTGGTTATTGTTGTATAGAATAGATTTGTCAAATTAAGCATTGTAATAAGTTCACTGTGTATACGAAATATGCATAGGAGGGTTTCTTGTTGGGTCTAAGAGTTGTAGACTAGCATAGTGATCCCTAAGGGTATTCATTATAAGCATTTACTTGAGCAAGTTAGTTAAGGCAATCTCAGTGGTGCCGACCTGGAGCTGAAGCATATGTTAATTTCGAGTTGTAAATTGTCATTCATAATGTTGAAGGAGTTGTGTTACCCTATCTTGGTGTTCTTGATTTAATGTCTTTGTATTGTGTTTATTGATTCTTTTTATCTTTGAAGTATATGCGTGACTTGTCTGAAATATTAGGCAATTAGGAAGGCATAGTCTGGAATTAGTTCTGCAGTTGTATTGAGTTGCATTGTGTAGACTTTTAGCAAGTGCGTGACTTGTCTGAAATATAATTTGTAGGGTAACGTGTGAAGAGTGGTGACCCTTGGGAAAAATGACATGGTATCAGAACAAAGCTAGGGAGGAATAATAGTCACAGTTGGAGAGTCGCTGCCGAAACTCTCTGTTGCTTGAGAAAATTTAATCATCGCAAGAAATGATAAACTACATTTTCTCTATACCCATCGTGAATGACATGAAATATTGGTCAGGAGTCTCATATAGAAAATGTTCATATGCTGAGACATTATAGGTTGTGAATGAAGCATATCTTGCACATAGGACTTTCAAATCTTTGATGTAATGATGCATTTTGGAGCACACCATTATGCTGTTTGATTCATGACAGTGTAGAAGGGCTATTCATCACACCTTAGAAACTATAATGATCCGAGAAGGCGGTTACATGTTCTCTTAAAAGGATTAATGCAGATATGGAGTTCCATGCAACATCTTAATGTGTATGAAATTGCAAGAAACGTGAAGAATAGGCATCGATGACTCCAATAGAGCATATCGTGGATAGAGAAAATAAAAGTCTGACAAATATGAGATCAGTAAGGAAGCTCTTAAAACCCGCTTTAGTGTTGCAAAATTTTGGCCTGCGATTGAGCATCAAAGAATAGAGTCTATGAATTTTCAATCATATAGGGCAGTATTTTTCGCATGTAACCACCATTTCTAGAACAATTCCAAGCACGTTTGAATAATAATCATGATGGATATATTGAGAAAGCAAATTTATTCATCAAATGAAAGTGATCTACACATATGCGGAAGCAAAGATAAAAAGGCTATTCATCAAATAAAATTGTAACATGGTTTTTGATTATTTGAGTGATTGATGTGCTTAGATAATCACCATGCCATGAATCATCATGTAAGCAACTACCATGTTTTCATTTCAATAAATGCATCAATCCACTGCATTACATATGCACTATATCACTATATTAATCATTTGAATATGATAACTGATTACTATAATAATCGATTAAAAAAATGGGCACCGATTGGTATATTAAAGATAAAAGATAACCATAACAATATACATCCAATGACGAGGAAGCATCTATCAAGATAACCATTGTGATATACATTCAATTATCATATGAGATACATATCAAAGAGGAGTAAAGAGATTGATGAATGTTAAAGAACAATAAGCAAGGATGATGTAACTTAGTAACCCAACATCATTGGGAAGATAGCATAAGCAGTATCACCAGAAAAATATATGAAAATATAAATGAAACATGAAAATGGTATACATCATCAGAATAGCCTTGTTGCAATAGGAAATATAAATGGATTACACCAAGGAGTATCATCATAAAATTAGACTGCAGGCTTCATTTGTTTCAAAGAATTTGCTATATGTGAACTATTAGAACACATGATTTGAGAATCAACATTAGAACAGTATGATTGATCATCATCATGTGGTACTGCTTGGTGTATTCCATTTATATTTCCTAATGCAACAGAGCTAACAAATTCAAGAGGCATAAAAAATAACCAACTAGGAATGAAGATAAAAACAAAAGAATAGTGAAACAATCATGTATATCATTGTATCTGCATTAAAGTACATTAAAGAACAAAGAAAGATCCCCTAAAAATACAACTACTATCTAGGTCTGTAGTCTTCCCACATCCTACCTACTATATCATCTTGAAACTTCTCCAAATCATCCCTGTCACACTGACTCAACCAATATGTCTCAAGCATTGGTACATTTATCCCATCACGATCGTCCTCCTCTTCAATAGCCACTTTGGATGGAACGTCGTCCTCTATAGTAATGAATTTGTGCTCTATGAAGCATGCCAAAACAATACATGCTTGTGTCATGATTGGATAAGACGTTGCATGCCTCAGGATAGAAAAATGCTACTTCAAAATCTCAAATATATGCTCTATTGCATTTCTAAGCGAGGAGTGTCAGTGGTTAAACAACTCTTGTGGACTATTTATAGGGTTTGTTCTTGAAAAATCCTTCAGGTGGTAATGTGTACACCGATAAGGAGCGAGAAATCCTGGTATATTTGGATATCCAACATTGACTAAATAATATTTTCCTACATTAAAAAATATATTGTTAAAACGTGAAACATTTATTGTATTCTTCAATAACATATAGTGTAAAATGGAATACCAGGGGGAACTACAAGTGGATCTTCTCTATTGAGAGCTGAAGCTAGAACATGGGTATCTGCAATAGACCCTTCCCAACCAACAAGAATGTATTGAAACTTATAATTAAATGAAGAGACAACCATAAAATTTTGCGACAAGTTCCCTTTTGTCATGACAATCCACCTCATTGGAATGAATAATGCATTAATAAAAACCAATTTCATCACTTCTTTCCTTACGTATTTTTCGTCTACCTTCTTGTGCAAACACTGCTTTGGCTACTGCAAGGACAACAAGAACAACAACGAGAATACGAGTAGTTGTGGCCTTCAAAGATGTGTCCTTGAACGTTTATATTGTTGGGAAGATCCATCAGTGACCTGAAATGTACACGATAATGAAGATTTGAGATACAAAATTGTCACTCATAGGAAGCAAGAGTCCAAGACAACAAAAGAAATGCAACAACATGATTTTGTTCCATGTAATATGTCTATTGCGTGTAGTTATTGATAGTTTTGTTTGTATATGTAATCCTAGTTGGTTATTGTCTATAGTTGTTGAATTTTTTAGTATTGTTGCATTAGGAAAGTAGTCAAAGTGATATTGGTCAATAGCGATTTTAGCATACTGTCTAATCATAAATGGAGCATATATAGTTTTTATATCATACTACTCTACCTACTATAATTTATGTAAATTGGTCCCAACACTTACTTAGTGCTTGACATCATCTATACATGTGTTTATGAACAAGATCATAAGCCAACCATTAACAATGGGTATGTGCACCAAGTTGTGGACCAAAAAAGTGGACACATCTTTAAAAAAAATTCAAATCTTATATAACCTGATCGGGTTATTGATAATTCAAAATTATTCTTGGTTTGGTAACCAAGCCTAGAAAATATTATTAAAAAACACAATCTGACATAGAACCCGATCGGGTTTCTAAATTTCAAATAATCCGATCGGGTTCTGAAAATCAAAAAGTATTTCAAAACCCGATCGGGTTTTGAAGAAGTAAAAATTATGCATTTATTCTCCATAAACCGATTGGGTTATGAAGAAATTAAAATAGGATTTGCTCTAGAAGCCATAACTTCCACATACGGGGTTCGATTCACTCCATTCAAAAAGCGTAGGAAAGATCTTGAGACGATCTAACACACGATTAACCTACAATCATCTTTAGTCATCAACATTTTTTCTCCCACCCATTTGAATCAAGTAAGGTATAAAATAGGTACTCATTATTGCCCATACATGCAACGTATAGGAAAATCAGTATGCTCTCTCTCTCTCTCTCTCTCTCTCTCTCTCTCTCTCCTTATCATATTATCTCCCACTCCAAAACCCTCTCTAAAGAGAGAGAGAGAGGGATGGAGAGAGAGAAAGAGAGAGCATACTGATTTTCCTATACTGATTATGGGCAATAATGAGTACCTATTTTATACCTTACTTGATTCAAATGGATGGCAGAAAAAATGTTGATGCCTAAAGATGATCATAGGTTCATAATGTCTTAGATCATCTCAAGATATTTCCTACGCTTTTTGAATAGAGTCAATCGGACTCCGTATGTGGAAGTTATGGCTTCCAGAGCAAAGCCTATTTTAGTTTCTTCAAAACCCGATCGGGTTATGGAGAATAAAATGCATAAGTTTTATTTCTTCAAAACTCGATCGGGTTTTGAAGTACTTTTTGATTTTCAAAACCCGGTTGGGTTATTTGAAATTTAGAAACCCGATCGAGTAATGGCTTGGGAAGAGCTTTGGAAAACAACCCAAAAGCTTGGAGGCTCATTTTCCCTTCATTTTTGTTCTTTTAGACATTTTTTCCATCTTGTAAGATGAATTCTCTACTTTATCTTCATCAGGTTTGCAATTTGTCAACTGTGTAGCTTTATATTTTTTAGCATAATCTCATACGTCTTCTTATCTTTCTAACCATATAAATTTTTCTATTTTTGGACAACATTAGCATAGTAAACTTTAATTTTCTTTACCAATGTCTTGATTGTCCTTAGAGACATATGTGTACAATTTTTTTAATAACTTTTGATATACTTAATCAAATTACAAATAAATTATATATTATTGTTCTACACTTGATTCTATACACTTTAAAAAAAAAATTTCATTTTTTATTATTTTGATGCAAGTTATGCCCAGCGCATAAACAGGTACCGAATTTTCAGGATGCGATCACTTCACAAAATCACAGGAAAAAAAATACTCATCGTAAAATTATAAAAAAATACACAACTTCTAGATCTCACTCTTACCTATCACCCTACTAAAGGGATTTTAGAAATAATGGATATAACTATATTTTTTGTACCATGCACGGAAACAACTATGTTATGTTTTTCCAAAAAAATCAGGAACATGTTTTCGTGTGCGCGAGGTTTGACCCTCTTAATCTTATCGGTTTAAAAAAATTAGTGTTTTAGAAACTAGATTCAGAGTACTACATTCTTTTATTTTTTACACCTTATTTTGAGTGCATGACCCTCAAACGCCTGTTCCAAGATCAGGTTTACCCGATTTCAAAAAAAATGTGTCCACTTATACCCCCCTTTTGGTCCACAACTTGGTGCACACCCCCCCAATATATACCTATGAACAAGATCATATGCCCAACATCAATATTAGATATTGCCTTATTCTTTAATGATTATAGCTTCAGCCATATGAGCAAATAAGCCTATACTTCAGAAAACTACATAATGCTTATCATAATCAACATGATTAATAATAATAAAATTATATAAATATATATGGTAAGTATATATGCACGCGCGCGCGCGCACACACACACACACATAGCTGTGTTATAAGTTTGTATTAATCATGTTGATTGCTATGTAATCATATTATGTATGTACCATTTCATGATGGAGAGATCAATCCATGTCACTAATTAAATCATTATAGTCTCGAGAAGATTGTTAAATTTGTTTGCATGTGGACTCGAAATGGTTTCAAAATGGGGATTGAAAAAACAAGAATTTGTAGATGAAATTTCAATTCCACGTTTTCAAGTGGAAGATGTATATGCTCTTTTTTGGTAAATTATTGTAGTGGTGGGTAGCCAGTAGAAACAACTCATTTAAATTCTTGTTAATGATTATAGCTTCAGTTGTATGATCAAATAAGCATATACATAACATGACTACATACTGTTGATCATAATCATCATGATTAATAATAACAAAATTATATACATATATATGTGCATATATATGGTACTTATATATGGACATATACATATATATAGCTATGTAATAATTTCTTATTAATCATGATGATTGCTATGTAATCATATTATGTATGTACCATTCCATGATGGAGAGATCAATCCATGTGATTGATTAAATCATTATAATCTTGAGAAGATTGATATTGTTTAATGATTGATTTATATGTAGATTACACTCAACAAGGAGACATTATCACATCTATATATACTGAGTATATATACTATAGCATATATACTGAGTATATATACTATATATGCTCCAGTATAAATGCTCTAGCATATAGCTCAGTATATATGGTCTAGTTATATCACTTGTAATCTCAAAGTCAGCTTTGGTAGAACAAATGATTATGATTTACAAATGCTAGACCTAATGAACACCAGAGATGGGAATACGAAGGAATTGACAGAGTTCCAGAATATTTTAGAGAGTTGGAGTTGGCGGGCAATTTTCCAAATGTTATTGCATATAATCTGTAGTTGGAGGCCTATGCAAAGTCTGGTATAGTCAAGCATTTGTGGGTGTTTTTTAGGAAAATGCAAAATGCAGGGTGCGCCCCGTATGCTTCAACATATAGTACCTTATTAAGTTGCTATAGAAAAAGTGGGCAATGTGATGATGTAAGAGAAATTTTTCTCTCTATGAAGGCAAGCAGTACTGAACCTGACGTTGTTACTTACAATATCCTCATTGATGCTTTTCAAAAAAGGAGGTTATTACTAGGAGGTCATTTCACTTTTCTATAATATGATGCGAGAAAATGTAGATCCTGTGATGGAAACCTACACCGGGATATTGCTTGCCTGTGTAAGGGGTGGCCTACACGAAGATGCAAAGCAAATCCTGCAACACATGCAAAATAGGGGAATAGTTCCCAGTGTGGAAGTTTTCAACAACGTTATTGATGCTTATGGAAATCAAGCATTTTATGAGGTAATTTTCACTACTATTGATTTATCAGTGCTTTTTTCCCCTTAAAGTGTGAGCTTTCTTCATTTGTACATAGATGAAATAAACCACATTTTTCTGCAATTTCAATATTACTCCAAGCATCTTTTATGCAATTACATTTTTTTTTGTGATAAATTGTTTAACATAAAAGTTTGACATCAGGATGCCATCGTTGTATTTAACATCATGAATACATACATACATGCATGCATGCATACATACATACATACATACATACAAAGGTAAGAGGTCGTAGCCAAATAATTTTTATTCATTTTGAACCTATATACAACCCAACTCACTAGGGGCATCGATAGGAAAGAGTCAGGTGGAGAAAACCTCTAGTCTAGCCCCATAAAATAAAAACAACTATAACTTAGTATTTTACAAATATTGCATTTACATGCACGAGTTATAGGGAGGAATATTGTATCCTTGTTTACATTATGATGCCAATGGAATTTCATTACATTGACTCCATAACTACATCAATACTATAATTTAAACCCTCCTTGCATACAAGGGTATAATTGAAGATTTTTTTATTACATTCAACACAGTGATTTGTCTCTGATGACCCTCTTTTGATCTAGAAATGTAACAAAGCTGACAATCTGTCTTTATACCAGCATAACTTTATGAATCTTATGAAAAGTGGAACTATTCTTGCATAAGACACAAGCAATACTTTGCTGACATTGTTTTTCATTATTGGAACAGACCAAGAAAGAAAATATTTACAAATCTGACCATCAATACTTAAAGTGCAAGATAACATTTGTCAACCACTGTCCAAAGGAATCATTTCTTCCTGCATTTGTGTAGAAGCAATAACAAACTATCCATCTACCCTCGTATCAATTACTATACTTCTTACACTTTCCATTAGCAACCCTTAAAAAAAAAAAAAAATTATTATATTTAATACATATTACTAATTAAATTGATACAAATATTTGAATTAAAAATAAATCATATAAATTATCTGTAAATTTAAATTTTTTATAAAGCCTAACGAAAAAAGCCGTTGCCATTAAAAAAAAACAAAGCATAAAAAGAGAAAAAAAAACATTGAAAAAGCTAGTACAGTTGGAATAAACCTAGTACAGTCTTGTCCATGGTGGAAGCAGAAAAAAAGACAGATAGAAGTGGTGGCGGCAACAGAGGAGTGAGAATATGCGAAATTCTCCTACTTCCAGGTAATCCACTACTAACCTGTTTTTAATATATACCATAGTTAAATTTTTGGTGTAATTTGTGTATGATGCTTTCTCCATATATTTTGCGCTAGCAATAAATTTAATGAGGTTCAATATGACTTGTTGCAAATGAGAATCCGAGCAGCTTTGTTTGAATTTTGCTTCTTCTAGGTTATCTACTTACTAGTTTACAATATGTACAATAATTAAATTATGTGGGTTGAATCTGTGTGATATATTCTTGGTGTTAAAAAAAAAATGCTTAAAACATTCATCCCCATATATAGTTGCTGAAACTAATAAATATTTACATCGTTTTTTTCTGAAGACTTTGTGATAAGCTTAAGAGGATGAGCTATTACTTAAGGAATATACCCAAGATTTGCATCTTTTTCATCTTTTTAAAAAGTTTGTGTACATAAGTCTACAAATCAATGAAATTTTAGTTTCTTGTCAGTCTTAGAAATCCCATAGATGAGCCTTGGATATAGCAACCTACCTATCCTGAAAATATGTAGAAGTTTTCAGGTACATTGACGAGTTTTGGAAAATGTTCATTGAGCCAAGTTTAACATCTTTGAGTTAGATTCCTCAACCTGCTTACAAAGAGCAGGCTTGAAAAGATCATTGAATCCCATATAAAGTCATGTCCTAAATGAGCACCTTTTTCTTTAAAGCCACTAATGCAAATGCTTCATCTTTTGGGAGGTGATCTTTGTGCCAAACATTTGATTCCTAGTCAAGCAGGATATTCTAGAGGCTTCAATTTGAGAAGCCTGACTACCTTAACAAATTTTCTTAATTAGTAATATACCTTTCTTGTTGAAAGAACGAAGTGTCAATCTTCCCCTAGGACATCGAAAATAAACCTAAGATTTGTATATTTTTTGTTAGTTTTTAAAAGTTCTGGTAAATTAGGCTTGAAATCAATGATCTGTTAATTGCTTGTCAATTAGCATAGAAATCTCATAGATGAGCTTTGGATTTATGGACCAGACTATCCTTAAAAATCTATAATTTTATAGATAGATTAATGGGTTGCCACACTCTTATTTGCTTTGTTGATGGGTTGTCACACTCTTATTTGCTTTGTTATTACAATTTTTGTTTGATTAGATGTTTAAGGAATTGGATTTGGATAAATTCTACACTAAGAGTGTCAATTTTTTCCCTAGGACATGGGGAACAGATTGGATTGACTGTTAATGCAAATGTTTATTTGAGGAGCATGACTCTGTAATTGTAATTTAGCTTTCTTTTTGAGAGAATGAATATAAGAATGTCAATTTGCTCCCTAGCATCCATAACTGAGTGGGTTCCAATTTGAGGAGCATGACCTCCTTACTTGATCTCTTTATTAGTAATTTATCTTTCTTTTTGAGAAAATGAAGACAAGAGTATCAATATGTTCCCTAGGGGATAGGCATTGTGGAAAAATCTAGCCACTTATGTTACTTTGTAATTTTGAAATTAAAAGTATCTACCATAGTGCCCCAATTATTGGAGAGTACTTGCTTAATTTATACAAATTTGTTTCCACCGTGCAATGATTCATAAAAATTCCACGAGTCCTTGTAATAATAAACCTTACTTTCCAAAGAAAATTGTATCTTCACATTTTCATACTTTTTGAGATTGATAACTATGTTTCAAAAGAGAAACAATGCCAATAGATAAATTTTACAATGAAAAATCCCCAATTGACATATTAAATTTAGATTTCTTCATAACTCAATGTTTTCATAATAGTAACATTTTTCATGTAGACATGGTTGCAAATCAAATCTGGCCCTCAAAAAGTGTGGGGGAATCCTCTAAATAGATAGAAAAAATAGATCAAAGTGGCACCAAACTACGGAAAATAAAAAATCACTGATGAAAGTGAAACATGGATGGTTACAAAAACACTGCAGCTGGTTAATGGTTCCTAAACCATAAAAACAAGTCCAAAGTTCTAATAGCGTTCACACAAAAGGGCAATAAAAATGAGCTTAGTATTGAGTTTTAGTTATGCAAGAAATCTAAAATATAAGTTTTCATTTTGCGGGATTAACCTTGATAATCATTATTTATGTTTTATGTTTTATTTTGTTTTTTTTCAAATTTAAGTGCTTTATTTCAGCATAGCTATGCCGATAGCAAAAATCACATAGTTTGTTGACATCCTGTGTAAGAGAGATTTCTACATTTTAAGCAATATTACATGAACAAACCTGCCATCAAACATATAATTGAATGGCATGCTCCATGAAATTTGATTTTTTTTAAAACGTTTGTGTTAAGGCATCCCTACAGAGACTAGTTGTACAAAAATTGTCAGATATTCAGACTAAGTGTGACAAATATCATGTTTTATACAATAAATGTACCTTCATAATCTTACAGAAAAAATTTGTTCCAATTATTTTTCTCACATGCACTTCAAGAAATGTAAACCCCCTAATCTAAATTTCTTGTATACAATGTCAGTACTGGCAACAGAGTGAAGTAGCATGCATGCAAAGTAGATTTTTTCGATGGAAGATCAAGACTTTACCATTGCTTGTAAAATGAAATATATATTGTAGCCAGAATATGAATGAACACCTCTTGTACCATCATCATAGATAATGATTTCCTTATATATGTCTTTGACTAGACTGACAAAAAAAATTTGTGGTACATAGTTCCTCTCATGTCTAGTGTCCCTGTCAAAAACACAATTATGCTAGCTTAACTTGACCATTGATCATTTGGTAGTACATTCCAAGCATAATGTGTAAGTATAGATAAGGAATACCTGCACAAATTAATAAATTATTTATAAAATGCTTGGACATAATTTTACGGTATGAAATAATTGTAGAAAATGCAAAATATTGGGTTCGTTATTAAATTTGTAAAACTCTTTTAGCAAATTTTCTGGTTGGTAGAAGAGAAAGTTGTGCATCTGTAGCCCTTGGCATCATCCCCCAAGCTTGTGCCAACATGGGGGCTTTCTCACATGGTTAGAGATCCGTTAAAAATGATAAAAACTCAAAATGATTTGAAGTTAGATCTATTTACTATTTGTGCACAGTGTGGTAAATATGTTTGATAAAGGTGAAAGTATCAATTGTAAGTGGTTAACAATTTCATATCTTGGACAACTGACTGGTAATTTAAGTAGGGGGATATAATCATACATGACAAAATACCTCACAGAGGTGTGGTCTATATAGAGCTACACTTGCATTCATTACAAATTTGATAGGTTAATTAGGACATTTTCAGGTTGAGAAACAATGAATATCATTAGCAACACTTCAAAAATTTGATTTTTAAAACTGCATGAAAACATAGAAAACTATAACACAAAAATATCTTACATCCAAATCAGAGTGGTAACTAAAAAATTATAAACTTTGAAACAAAAGCTTTCATCTCTGTTATTGTAGAAAATATAAATATAAAAGCTTTGATTTTGTGTTATGTTTCTTTGTCCCATGTATCTTGGTGTGGTCTTGGCCATGGTGGCAGCAAAAGAAGAGACAAAGAAGTGGTAGAGGAAAAAGACGAATGAGAACAGGCAAAATTGTTCTTTTTACAATACTTAAAATTTTGTGGTTGAATCTGTGTCTCGACTCTCCATACATTCTATGCTAGCAATGCAGGCAATAAATTGTTCTACCTCAATTTTTGGAGGTTCAATATGACCTGTAGCTAATGAGAATCCTCAACTTTGTCCAAAGTCTCCTTATCAGTTTCCAATAATGTATGTGATATATTCTCCATATATTCCTCGTTTGATATTCATCCCATTTTTTATTGCATCTGAATTTCAGTCATGTGACGTTTTAGATCTAGAATCTTAACACATTCATCCCAATATATAAATCTCTTTTACTAAAGAATGTCCGACAAGCTTAAGAGGATGAACATCATTGGTACTCTCTATTTTCCCCTTTAAATATTCTTAAGTGTGATATGGCAGGTTAGAATTTGGGTTTTTATTAGACCCCTCACAATGAGTTGGCACTCATGGTGGACAAGCTCTCTTAGTCATAGAGCAGTAAGTATTTAGGTTGCCCATACATTTTATAATATTAGCTTGTGCAGAATAGATGGAGGTAAACTATGAGATAACATAATGCATAAAAGTAGCCAAGAATCCCACTTGTCCTTTTATTTCTGCCTTAGAACCCAACTCCTTAATTCAATTGTAGTCTCTTGTAAGAAATGGATGTTTATTTGATGTGGATATCCAATATAATCCAATATACACATCATGGATATTTATTTGATGTCAAATTCTAATTTTTCAGCTAGATTGAGCAGATTTAAGTCAATATCAAGCACAATCATTTTCTTGAAAACCAATCTGATGGCTATATGCAGTAATATTTATTGAAAAACATAAGCATATTTTTTAGATTGTTCCAAATGAATGATTGTATATATACATTGTGTTTATACTATATATTTAGGCATATGTTACATTTCCATGATTTAACTTCCAAATTAGTCCTATTGTAATTTGTAATAGAAATATGTTTGGTGTTGCCAGAATTTCATATGGGATTCAATCAACATATGTTATTTATATTCTAGGATATTGTAAAAATGTTTCCAAAGTGATATTTTCCAGCCATTATGATTAATGAGTAGAAATTGTCAATTCTTGTGCATCTATCTTGGTAAGGTTCTTTGTGTCTAGTACAAAGGATTCTATCGTGTGATTATTTTTTTTACAATTATGAAATATTAGTCTTTTATTTGGAAAATTTTGTACCACTGGTAATTTCTTGCGATCTTTCATTCGTCCATATGAGCTGTCATGATATTCCTATCATGTTTGTTCATTTATGATGGTCAAATGATGATTGTAAGGATTTTGCATGGTTGATAGAAATTGATTCTTCTACATGATGATTGCACATTTTTGAAGGATTTGATGAAATACATAATTGAGTTATTTGTATTTTCTTTGGAGGTTATAATGGTATATATGTCAGCATTGTATTAGTTTTGTTGGAAGGTTGTGTCAAACTTGTATGATGTGTGTAATGTGCTTGTTCATCAATCATGGTTTTGATAGAATGTGGTGTATATTGTGTATGAATATGGTAGTATTTTATAGATGTCATTGTATCCATGTGATGCTTATATCATTATTAGTTTGGAGTAATCTCCTATGGTTTTCCTAGTGTGTTTAGTCATGTGTTGTAGCTAGGGCCATTTGCTTGTGCATGAGGATTATACGAATTTTACATGAAGGGTCTGGTTGCATCAAACTTATATGGATTGCATAGTGTTCTTGTTTATGCATCATAATGCATTATCCTATATGTAATAATTGTATAGCTTTTGTGTAAAGGGTCTAATGAATATATGATTAGCTTTTATGGGTTCTATTTGAATGTTTGAATGGAAAATATATCATTGTTATTTGGATTTTGTGCAAAGAGTTGAATGCCATGTCATTGAGCTATATGGGGGTTTTTTTTTTATGGTTGTACAAAACTATTATGGTTTGCATGGTGAACTTATTATTGCAGCATGATTGTGTGCCATTGATTTTTAGTCGGGTGATTGCATAGATTTTGTGTGAAGAGTCTAGTGACATATGTCATCGAGTTGTATGTTTTTGTTTAAAGTTTACATAA
The DNA here is from genome assembly GCA_018584345.1 of Thuja plicata. Classification (NCBI taxonomy): domain Eukaryota; kingdom Viridiplantae; phylum Streptophyta; class Pinopsida; order Cupressales; family Cupressaceae; genus Thuja; species Thuja plicata. The sequence goes on from MU227309.1 coordinate 497,017, forward strand.
AACTAATATGGTGTGCTTAGTGTGGTTCTATCATTTTTTTGTGAAGAATTTGGTGGCATTCACTGTTGTGCATGGTGATTATATGAACTTTGTGTAAAGGACAAATGATATACATGTCATTAAATTTTATGGGTTTTGTTTAATGGCCATATCAAAATCTTATGGTGTACATGATGGACTTTTTCATGTATCATGGTTGAGTGGTATTGATTAATTTTATCATTTTGATTGCATGAATTTTGTATGAAAGGTTTAGTGACATTATTGGATTTTATGAGTTTTGTAAAAATTCACATTAAACTCTTGAGGTTTGCATAGAGTGCATGTTTATGGTATTTTCATAAACAAACTAATGATAGGTCATTGATATGTATGGGCATTTTCAAAGGTTGCATCAAATGCATGTGATATGCATAGTGCAGTTGTTGGTTTATCATGGTTGAGAGATACATCGCTCTTGTATTATTTTTGCATAAAAGGTCTAATGTCATGTATATCATTAAGTTAAATGGGATTTTTAAAGGTCCTAATGGGATAAATTATATTGAGTTCTAAGGGTTTTATTTGAAAGTTATATTAAATTCTATGATGTTCTTAATATGTTTGTTGGTCATCCTATTTGAGTCACATGATATTTTGTGCATGATGATTGTATGGATCTCTCTTGAGAGCTCTTATATTTCATTGGGTTGTATGTATTAATGCAAAATGTGTATAGCTAATCTGATCCCAACTACCATGGTGTGATTAGTGTTGTCGTGCATTAGGACTAATGACAATAACACACAAATGATTATATAGATTTTTTTAATCAAATGTCTAATGACATGTGAATTATTAAGTCATGATGTGTCATAGTGTGCGTATGCGATAAGATTATTGGAATTGATTATAGTTTTAATTTCAATCAAAACCTTGTCATTCCTAGCCTTGATTATGTGTTATACTTGAGTAATATTGACCCTCAAGTCTGATGGCTCTAATGGAATATTATATATATGGTGTGTATTAGGGTTGAATGACATGTATGGCACATAATCTTATGAGTGTTTATGGTTAGTGCCCTTAAAAATCTTATGGTGTGCTTATTTGTGCAACATGGTTAATGACATTTGCTCTTATGCATGGTATCCTATTACTGCTAGTAACTTTTTTGTTGAAATTCCAACATGGTGAAGGTGCATCAAACTCCTATATTGTCTTTAATATACTTGTTAATACATCATCGTTTGTAACAATATTCAATCTTATGCATGAGGATTATATGATTTTAAGTGGGATCGTATGAAATATGTCATTAAGTTATGAGGATTTGTTTTTGAAGGTTATGAATGGCCTTGAATTTGTATAGATTTTGTGAGAAAGAGATTTTTTAAGACATCATGATTAAATGGCATTAATTCTTCTACATGATGAGTTTAGTTTAATGGATTTCATTTAACTAGGTTGTTTGGTATCTTGAGGTTACATTGAAGTGCTTAGTATGATTGTTATTCATCACGCATGTGATATTTGAGCCTTGTGTGCTATGGTTCTAATGATATTTAGCATATAGTATGAACCAATGTTAAATCTAATGCTCCTTTTGAAGAACCAAGGAAAAAACCAATGAAACTACTTTTAAAAAATACCACAAAAGATACCTCTCTCAATTGTACTACAACACACAAACAAGTGTTAAATGAAACATTACGACAAAAAGGTAATGATAACCAAAATAACCTCGCTATTGAATATTAAAGTTGGTACCAATAGAAGACTAGAGAGTCATAGGACAAAACCACCATGATGAACCTATGGGAGAGAAGGAATATCATCAAAAAGACTATTAAATCTAATACAAACCCATGATTGTGTTCTCTTCTGATACCACCGTAAGGTAAGTGTACAAAGATGGGGGACCCAAAAGGGGGTATAAGATGCCACTTTTTATCTGAAATCAACAAACTTTGAACTTCAATGAGAAATTGAGGATCGTTACACTCAAAATTTCAAAATGTGACAACCAAGAGTTGTTCTACTCCGAGTCTAGTTTCTAAACTATTAATTTATTTTAGAAATTGTGGAGATTAAAGCCCTCAAAAAGGGGGAGCACAAAAGGTGGTCTTGCTTTTTTGTGAAAAAACATAACATAGCGTCTGGGGTATAAGATTCTACTTTTTTTTTTTTTTTTTTTTCTGAAATCAGCAAACTCTAAACTTCAACAAGAAATTGAGGATAGTTAGTTACACTCAAAATTTTAAAATGTGACAAAAACAAGAGTTGTTCTACTCCGAATCTAATTTCTAAACTACTAATTTATTTTAGAAATGGTGGAGATCAAGGCCCTCAAAAAGGAGGAGCACAAAAAGTGGTCCTTTATTATGAAAAAACATAACATAGCATCCGGTGTGCTCCCCAAAAAATGTTAACTTTTAAAAAAAAATCTTTTAATCGTTGTGCTGAGAAATTAGCTAACACCACCTAGTTTATCCTGGATTTTTCTACTAATTATTTGATGAAAGTATGATTTTTTGTAATTTTCCGAAGTGGACACATCCTGAAAGCGTGAAATTTATGTGTGCTCCGTTTAGAAATCATTGAAAACTAATAAAAAATCAAAACTTCTTTTTTTTAAAAAAAGTGTGTAGAATGGAGTCTAGTTTGTGAAAATTTACATTGTTTCAAACTTTGATGAAAGAGTCAAAATCTAAGCCCAGATGAATACACGTTGATTTTTGACAAAAATCAAACATAATTACAAAACAAATTAGAGATGAAAAGCTTAACATAATGAGAATTCAAAATAAATTATATAGTTAGATAGCTAACATAGAGATCTACAATATCAAGTCATCTGATTTTATCGTTATTGAACAACGTGCAAACGTGACAAGGAACACACAAGAAAAAAAGTTATTTTTTTGAAGGTTTGTTGAAAAACACGTCTCAAACCTGTTTGAATCCTCCAAGCCTTTCGGTTGGATCTCCAAGGAAAATCCAAGCGTTAGGCTTGGTAAACTCCAATGCAGTTCAAAGGGCGTACACACTATAGTGCATGCGCGCTATGTAAATTTATGGTTTACATAGTACGTGTGCACTATGTAAACCTTAAGAAAGGGCTTAAGGGAGGGAGGGAGAAAGCCTAACATGCCCTACCAGACCAATTCCAGCGCTAGGTCAATTCATAAAATGTAATATTTAAGTATAAGTTATATTTTATGTATATACTCATAGGATGTTTGACAGTGGTTTCAGCTTCATAGGACTTCAGATAAAAATTCTTAGTTGAATGAGCCAAAATCTAAGCCCAGATGAATACACATTGGTTTTTGACAAAAATCAGACATACTTACAAAAGAAATTAGAGATGAAAAGCTTAACATAATGAGAATTCAAATAAATTATATGGTTAGATAGCTAACATAGAGATCTACAATATCAAGTCGTCTGATTTTATCATTATTGAACCACGTACAAACCTGACAGAGAGCACACAAGAAAAAATGTTTATTTTTTGTAGGTTTGTTGGAAAACACGTCTCAGACATGTTTGAATCCTCCAAGTCTTTGGGTTGGATCTCTAAGGAAAATCCAAGCCTTAGGCTTGGTAAACTCCAATGCAGTTCAAACGGCGCACACGCTATAGTGTGTGCGCGCTATGTAAATTTATGGTTTACATAGCGCATGCGCGTTATGTAAACCTTAAGAAAGGGCTTAAGGGAGGTAGGGAGAAAGCCCAACATGCCCTACCAGACCAATTCCAGCACTAGGTCAATACATAAAATGTAACATTTAAGTATAAGTTACATTTTATGTATACACTTTCAAGATGTTTGAGAGTGGTTTCAGCTTCATAAAAGTTAAGAAAAATATTCTAGCCCGTTTGTTGGCTAGAATTGACCTGGAATTGGAAAATGGGAATTGGTGAATTGGTATAGGCCAATTCTAATTTTGTTCCAAAATGAGCATTCTCGATTCCACCTAACAACCTAGAATTAGAATTGAGGCATGGAATTGGAATTGAGAATTCAATTTTGAGAAGGGAAACCAATTTCTGTTTTCCAATTCTAGGTCAATTCTAGCAAACAAATGGGTTAGGAAATTTTAAACTTAGCCAAATTTCAGGAATCAACACATTGTCTTCAACATGATTCTTAGAGGATTATTGATTATAACCTTAAGCCCTTGACTTGACTAAGGAAACTTTTTAGGGTTCTAAGTGGTTCTAATGTATCATAAGGTGTCATAATGGGTCCTAAGTGGTCTTATGTCCCCTTAGGACCCATTATAACCCATTAGGACACATTAGGGCCTCTTAAGACCCCTTAGAACACATTAATCATCGTAGAACAGACTAATGGGCACTAATATGTTCTAATGGGTACTAATGTTTTGTAAGGGGATTTAATGGGTTCTAAGTGGTCCTAGGAACCCTTAAGACCCATTATGGCCCCTTAGGACCCATTAAGACCCATTAGGACTCATTAGGTCCCCTTAGAATATATTAATAGTTATAGGACCTTAGAATGTATCATAAGGGGTCATAATGGGTCCTAAGTGGTCATATGACCCTTTAGGACCCATTACCACCCCTTAGTGATGCAGTAGGTAGGGTGGTTATTAATTTGATCATGTTGCAAGGAATAATAGATTTATAAGGGAAATAGAAGGTTCCCAACTCTCCAAGTAGACCTAAGACACCAAAGGCTCCAAGGGTCTCAAAATCAAATCAAGACTTTACCCAATGCCAAAAATGGTTCCAAACACTTATTTAGGTCTAAAAAAAAAGGTCTTAAAAGGTTATTTGGTCAGAAACCCCACCCAACACTCTCACCTTGAAACACACCTAGTAGGCCTACGCTCCTTTGTAGCCCAGCAGGGACTGAAAATGACATTTTTCTCACAACTTCTCCAAACAACTTCTAGAAAAAGATAGGTTTCTAGATAGCCATTATCCTATACAAAACATATCCAAAACTTTCATGTGGTTACTTTGGACCAACAATCCCAAAAATTGATTGTACTTTGTTTTCAAGAGGGCTAATTTTGAGTGCCTTTACAAAGGAAGCATACCCTAAACAAACCAAATGACTGTGAAACTCTCAAAAGTCTTAGGAAAAGATCTCAAACCAACAAATATCTAACCAATTTTGTCCTCAGACCCCTTCAAGTATGAAACCCCCAAATAGGTCTCTCACAAGCCCTCAAAATTAGGGATTTCTCAATATATGACTTTGAAACACTTCTATGCTTATCCAATGGTGGATTAACCATTAATACACCATCCTAAGACAACCCATAACATAAAATAGACACATTATTCAACCATATTAGTCGTTGTTGCTCCCAACCAAGCAACTCCTTCAAGTTTCACTCCACAAATTTAGTGATCACCTTATCATATCAAGTCTTTTGCAAAAGATAATGTTAGAACATTGTTGTACATGTCAAATGTGCATCATTCCATGAGAAACAACAATCACATTCATGGAATGGTGCTTTCACATTAAAGAATTTATCAAAATTACTATGGAAAACAATCACTTAGTGAGGACACTCAATGTAAATCGATTGTAATGGAAAAAAAAAATACTTCCAAGAATCAAATGTGTCTTATAAAACAATACATATGTCCTCCAAGCATCAAAAAACCAATGGAATGATTTAGAGATCAAAACATGCAAAGGAAGTTATAAAAATTATGAGTTTTATTGCATTTCTGAGTAACAATCTATATAATCCTTCACTAGTTCGTACCATACCATCTCCCAAGCATTCAAGGGTGTTTATAAGATGGTTGGAAACTTTTGCAACCGAACCCAAGTGGTTAAAAAGTGTTTTAATCCCTTAAACTCATTTTCCCACCTAATCTGTCCTAGCTGTTAGAATTCAAAATTTTGAATTTCTAACTTACATGTTATTGTATTTTATTATTAGAACATATTAAAGTCTATCCAAATCTATTCCTTATTTCTTCTAAGACCTAATTGACCCAACTAATCAAATTAGATCCCTTGTTGGCACTATTGGCCACCCTTACACCAATTTTGGTCGTAAGTCTTTTATTAGGACTTCTAGGACTTATTACAATTTTATCAAATTGAGCATTACCTATTGCCATTATTGGCTTAATGATATCCCAATTCACATTTAGGGATGTTATAGATCCTTTTTTTTCATTAGGTCTCATGGTGACCCTAGGTGTTTGTAGAGGTGCCCCTACACCATGCACCCCACCTTCAAAGCAACTCTTGTCCCAAGAGTGAACATATGTCTTTTTGCCACCCATTCTCCTAGATGGACACCTGCAATCTCTCATCTGCAACTTTTCATATTTCACATGTCTCCTACCTGCATTCAAAGTGTTAGAAACACAAAACAAAAATTTTTCTTTGTCGCCACCAATGATGACCTTGTTCCTTGCTGATTTAGGACAGTCATCATGAGACTGCCACATTGGACCCTTCCTCTGAGTGATCCAAATGACCCCTTCAAATGTTCTTCATGAACATGCCAGCACCTTCTTTCCAAGGTGACTCAATAGGACACCAAAGTGTACCTATAACCACTCCTCTTTCACTCATTGTCTGTTTCAAGCCAATAGCTTTGCATTCCTTGTCAACCACTGCACTTTTCATCACCACCAATGAAGTCTTATGCTTCATACCCGATCCCTTATTATCACTCTTCATCTACCCCTGCAAAGTGACATATTTCTTTGAACCAAAACACACAATTCTCTCATCTTCAATATCATCACTTGGTGAAGGCGAAAGGGTGAATTTGTTACCATCCTTATGCACAACATACACATTTGTCAAACCAAAATGCACTTTATTCCTAGAGGCTTTCCATGGCCTTCCAAGAATGACATGACAACAGGTCATAGGGATTATATCACACAAAACCCTATCACTATATGCTCCAATTTTAAAATCCACATATGTTTGTTCTCTAACAACAATGTTTTGCTCATCACTCACCCATGATGCCTTGTATGGTTTAGCAATGGGAAATATTTTCAAATTTAATTTGTTTACCATCTCATAAGATACCAAATTGTCAAATGAACCAGAATCAATGATCATCCTACAAATGTTACCATGAATTTCACAATTAGGTCTAAAAATTGGTACCTTAGCCTCCGTTTGTGGTTGCATGTGTGGTCTTCTCCTCACCATCAAGAAGTCCCCATCCAAGATTGGATTTGCTGCAAGTGATGCTCTCTCTTCATTCTTTTCTTCGGCTTCCTCTTGTGTCAAGGTGACTCTTCTCTCCACCTTCTTGAAGTCTACACCCTTCTCGGGATAGTTGTAGGATTGATGCCTTAGTGCTCCACATGTAAAGCATGTACCAGTGAATACACCACTGCCCCTACCATATCTATTGCCTCCTCTTTGTCTTGTATCAGCAACTACCTCATTTCCTTTATCATTTTTATTTTTCACTTGTCCTTCATTGGACCTGCCACCTCTACCCTTGTTTTCTTGACCTCTTCCATTCCCTTTTCTATCTTGTCTCCTTCTAAACTTGTCTTCATATTTTATGGCTGACTTGAAGCACTCCTCCAAGGTTATAGGTGTAGCCATGCTCATTTAATCCTGGATTTTGTACCTCAATCCTTCAAGATACCTAGCTACCTTCTCTTCCTCATCTTCATCATGAGATACCCTGATGTCAAGCTTGTGGATTTCCTCTGTATACCTTGAGATATCCATGTCCTTTTGTATCAGTCCTTACATCCTCCTGTACAACTATACTTTGCAGTCTTCAAGAAGGAACTTGTCTTTCATCCTCTCCACCATCCTTGTTCATGAAGTGATCTTAGACCAACCCTTCTTCATCCTATCAGCCTGCAAGTTATGCCACCATAGGAGTGCATGTCCTTTCATTCTAGACTTAGCAATCTTAACCTTAATTATATCTTCAACATCATCACAATCAAAGCAATTTTCAAGAGCACTGAACCAATCCAATAAAAGTTCATCATCCATCCTTCCATCATAGATAGGAATTTTAACTTTTACCTTTGAGTCTCCAAGCTTAACTACTTTCAAGATCCTTTCCAATCTTGCATCCTCTGGATCAAAAGGTTCCTCTCTTGCTGCTGCAAATTGTTCATCTTCTTTGTCCTCTCCATTTCCTTGCTTGTCCACAAGGTTAGTCAGCCTTTCAACTTCTTCTTTTAGCCTTCTATTGTCTATCATCTACTCTCTTACCAACTTAGCAAGTTCATCATTAGTGACCCTCTGAGGGATCCCATCTTCTTCTCCTTCTAACATCTCTGAAGTATGGATCAACTCTGGAACACTCTAAGATGAATGAACACTCCAAGGTTTCTACAAAGGATCAATCCAACAAAGACCTCAAAAGAAACTTCTCAACTTTTCACCTAATATGTTCCTAGGCTTTGATACCACCTGATGAAAAGTGGTAGGGTGGTTATTAATTTGATTAGAGTTCAAAGGAAGAATATATTTATAAGGGAAATACAAGGTTCCCAATTCGTCAAGTAGACATAAGACACCAAAGGCTCCAAGGGTCTCAAAATCAAATCAAGACTTTACCCAATGCCAAAAATGGTTCCAAGAACTTGTTTAGGTCTAATAAAAAATGTCATAAAAGGTTAATTGGCTAGAAACCCCTCCCAACACTCTCACCTTGAAACACACCTAATACGCCTAGACTCATTGTAGCCCAATAACAACAAGCTAAAATGACAATTTTTCTCACAACTTTTCTAAAGAAATTCTAGAACAAGATAGGTTTCTAGATACCCATTATCCTTGTACAAAACATATCCAAAAATTTCATATAGTTACTTTGCACCAACAACCCCAAAGCTGATTGTACTCAGTTTTCAAGAAGGCCAATTGAGTGCATTTATAAAGGAAGCATACCCTAAACACACCCAATGACAATGAAAATTTCAAAAGTCTTAGGAAAAGCTCCCAAACCAACAAATATCCAACCAATTTGGTCCTCAGACCCCTGCAAGTATGAAATCCCCAAATAGGTCTCTTAAAAGCCCTCAAAACTAGGGCTTTCTCAATGTATGACTTCCAAGAAATTATAGGATTAGCCAATGGTGGATTCACCATTCATACACCATCCTAAGACAACCCATAACATAAAATAGATACCTTATTCAACGAGATTAGTGGTTGTTGCTCCCAACCAAGCAACTCCTTCAAGTTTCACTCCACAAATTTACTGATCACCTTATCAAATCAACTCTTATAAAACATATAATGTTAGAACAATGTTAAATTACATGTAAAATGTACATCATTCCATGAGAAACAACTATCACATTCATGGAATGATGCTTTCACATTAGAGAATTTATCCAAATTACTATGCAAAACAATCACTTAGTGAGGACAGTCAATGCAAATTGATTGTAATGGAAACAAAAAATACTTAAAAGCCTCAAAATGTGTCTTATACAACCATACATATATCCTCCAAGCATCAAAAAAACCAATGGAATGATTTAGAGATCAAAACATGCAAAGGAAGTTATAAAATTTTGAGTTTTATTGTATTTCTGAGTAACAGTCCATACAATCCTTCACCAGTCTGTACCATACCATCTCCCAAGCATTCAAGGGTGTTTATAAGATGGTTGGAAACTTCCACAGCTGAACCCAAGTGGTTACCAAGTGTTTTAAGCCCCTAAACTTGTTTTCCCACCAAATCTCTCATAGCCGTTAGAATTCAAAAATTTGAATTTCTAACTTACATTTTATTGTATTTTATTATTAAAACATATTAAAGTCTATCCCAATCTATTCCTTATTTCTTCTAAGACCTAATTGACCACAATAATAAACTTAGATCCCTTGTTGGCACTATTGGCCACCCTTACACCAATTTTGGTCCTAAGTCCTTTATTAGGACTTCTAGGACTTATTACAATTTTATCAAATTGAGCATTACATATTGGTATTATTGGCTCAAGGATATCCCAATTCACATTTAGGGATGTTATAGATACTTTGTCTTCATTAGGTCTCATGGTGGCCCTAGGTGTTTGCAAAGGTTTCCCTGCACCAATTAGGACACATTAGGACCCATTAGAAACTGTTAGGACACATTAGGACATCTTACGACCCCTTAGAATGCATTAATCATTGTAGGACACACTAATGTGCCCTAATTTTTCCTAATGTTTCCTAAGGGGTTCTAATGGGTTCTAATTGGTCCTAGGAACCATTAGGACCCATTGCGACCCCTTAGGACCCATTAAGACCTATTATAACACATTAGGACCCATTAGAACCCATTAGAACACATTAATAGTCATAGGAATCATGAGAGAGAGAGAGAGAGATTACGACCCCTTAGGACCACTCTCTCTACATCTTAAGGGTTGTAAGGATTGTCAAGGGGTCCAAGTATACATTAATATGTCCCAAGACCCCTTACCATACACTAATGAATGGTAAGGGGTCCTAAGGGGTCTTAAGACTCATTAAGACACATTAATGCCACCTTATGACCCCTTATGCCCCCTTATGACCCCTAAGATGCATGGTAAGGGGTCCTAAGGGCTCCTAGGATATATTAATGTGTCATGGTACCCCTTAGGACCCCTCTCTCTACATCTTAGGGGTCATAGGATTATTAAGGGGTCCTTGGACATATTAATGTGTCCTAGGACCCCTTAGACTCCTTACAACCCCCTGGGACCCCTTACCATACAATAATGAATGCTAAGGGGTCATAAGACACATTAATGTATCCTAGGACCCTTCATGACCCCTTACAAACTTTTAAGACACCTAAGATATATTATAAGGAGTCTTAAGGGGTCATAAGGGTTTAATGTGTCCTAGAACCCCTTGTGACTCCTTAGGACCCTTGAGGACCCCTCTCTCTAAATCTTAGGGTTTGTAAGGGTTTTTAATGTGTTGTACGACCTCTTAGACCCCGTAAAACCCCTTTGGACACCTTACCATACACTAATGAATGGTAAGGGGTGCTAAGGGGTCATAAGTGGTCCTAAGGGGTCCTAGGACACATTATGGTATCGTAGGACCCCTTAATACCCCTTACGACCCCTTAAAATAAACTAATGAATTGTAAGGGGTATTAAGGGGTCCTTAGTGGTATTAAGGGGTCCTAGGACACATTACTATGTTGTAGGGCCCTTTAATATCCCTTAGGACCCCTTGCCATGCACTTATGTATGGTAAGGGCTCTTAAGGGGTCTTAAGGGGTCCCATGACACATTAATTTGTCCTAGAACCCCTTATTAACCTTTAGGACCCTTTATCACACCTAAGATGTAGGGAAATGGGTTATAAGGGGTCCTAGGACCCATAATGACCCCTTAGTACCCTTTAGGAATCATCTCTCTACATTTCAGGTGTCATGAGGGTTGTTAACTGTGTCCTAGGACCTCTTAAGAACCCTTAGGACCCCTTACCATACACTAATGTATGGTAAGATGTTGTAAGGGGTCTTAAGGTGTTCTAGGACACATTAAGGTATTATAAAACCCCTTATGACCCCTTAGGACAGTTTAAGATCCCTAAGATGTATAATAAGGGGTCGTAAGGTTTCCAGAGGGGTCATAAGGAGTTTTAGGACATATTAATGTGTCCTAGGACCCATTATCACCCCTTACGACCCTTGAATACCCCTCTCTCTACATCTTAGGGGTCATAAGGGTTGTTAAGGGGTCCTCACATTAATGTGTCTTATGACCCCTTATACCCCTTATGACCCCTTATGACCCCTTACCATACACTAATGAATGGTAAGGGATCCTAAGAGTTTTTAAGTGGTCTTAAGGGATCCTAGGACACATTAATGCATCTTAGAACCCTTGTGACCCCTAGGATGTATGGTAAGAGGTCCTAAGGTTTACTAAGGGTCAAAAGGGATCCTAGGACACATTAATGTGTCCTAGGACCCCTTTTGCCCCTTTAGGACCCTTGAATACCCCTCTCTCTAGATCTTAAGAGTCATAAGGGTTGTTAAGGTGTCTTATGACACATTAATGTGTCCTAGGACCACTTATACCCCTTACAACCCATTAGGATGCCTTACCATACACTAGTGAATGGTAATGTTTCCTAAAGGGTTGTAAGGGGTCTTAAGACAAATTAATGTGTCATAGGACCCCTTATGACCCCTTACGCCCTTTTAGGACCCTTAAGATGTATGGTAATTGGTACGAAGGGGTAATAAGAGGTCCTATAACCCATTATGACCCCTTAGGCCCCTTTAATATCCCTAAGATGTAGGGTAAGGGGTCTTAGGACACTTTAATATGTCCTAGGACCCCTTATGACCCTTAGCACCCTTTAGGACCCCTCTCTCTATATATTATGTGTTTTACGAGTTGTTAATGGGTCCTAGGATACATTATTAAGTCGTAGGACTCCCTAACACCCCTTAGAAACGCTAACCATACACTAATGTATTGTAAGGGGTCATAAGGGGTCTTAAGAGGTCCTAAGACACATTAATGTGCCCTAGAACCTCTTTTGACCCCTTAGGACCCTTTAATACCCTTGAGATGTATGGTAAGGTGTCATAAGGTTTCCTAAGGGATCATAAGGGGTCCTAATACACATTATTGTGACCTAAGACCCCTTATGACCCTTTACAACCCCTCTCTCTACATGTTATGGGTCGTAAGGGTTTTTAAGGGGTCATAGTTCACACATTAAGGTGTCTCAAGACACCTTAGACCCCTTATGACCCCTTAAGACCCCTTACCATACACTAACAAATGTTAAGGGGTCTTAGAAGGGGTCGTAAGGGGTCTTAAGGGGTCCTAAGACACATTAATGTGTTGTAGGATCCATTATGACCCCTTACGAGCCTTTATGACCCCCTAATATGTATGATAAGAGGTCCGAAGGGGTCATAGGCGGGCCTAGAGCACATTAATGTCTCCTATAGCCCCTTATGACCCCCTTATGACCCTTGAAGATCTGTCTCTCTACATCTTAGGTTTCGTAAGGGTTGTTAAGGGCTCGTAGGACACATCAATGTGTCCTACAAACCCTTAGAAGCCATGTGACCCCTTAGGACCCCTTACCATACACTAATTAATTGTAAGGAGTCCTAAGGGCTCGTAAGTGGTCTTAAGGGGTCATACGACACATAAACGTGTCCTAGAACCCATTATGATCCCTTATGACCCTTTAAGGCACCTAATATGTATGGTAAGGGGTCCTCAGGTGTCCTAATGGTCAAAAGGGGTCCTAGAACATATTAATGTGTCCTAGGACCCCTTATGACCATTTAGAACCCCTCTCTCTACATCTTAGATATTGTAAGTTAATTCTTCCTCTTTTTATCTTGCACTTAATTTTATACATTAGATCTAATTTCATATCTTGTTAGTTTTCATTTCATTTATCATAGTACCAATTCCTCTCATAGATTTTCATATCAACTTACATATCATATACATTTAACATTAAAGGAAACCATCCCCAAATCACACTCCATCCTTAAATCTAGATCTTGCATTAACACCCCTTCATCCCTATGGGTTGTGCTAATCTGATTTGGGTTTGAGGGTGAGTCTTTGGGGGTGTTCGTAGTGTATCACACCCCCATCTGTTTGATTTGGTGAGTGATCTTCCTCCATAGCATTTCTCGCCATTTCATATGATACATTTTGGTGAACCTGACTATTTCATGCATTATACTTTCTGATGTAGTAGTTAGATATTCTTTGTATGATCTCTTTTATATGCATTATAGTTAGATCATATCTTTCCTTTTATGCATTTTATTAGTCAACATTTACATTACATCATAGTTTCATGCTTACATTTGATAGTTAAATTTTATTTTTCTCTCAAATTGTGTTGCATTTCTTTTTCCTTTCATTCCCTTGTGCATATCTTTACCACTTTGAGTTCAACCTATAGTATTATGGTTAGAAGAATCTATAGACTTATGGGTTCCTTTGATCTCAAACCTTCCTTCTTTCCTAGGATTCTTGATGAGACCAACATGCATCTTAATGATCCTAATCCCATCATGAAGAATAAGTCTTCTCATTCTTCTCACGATGAAGAAGAAGCATTAAGGGTTACTCGTGTCCAAGTCCAAAAAATTTCGCATGACTTCGAGAAGTTTGAACAATGACTAGAGGTCAAGAAAGTAATAATCCTGAAGGTCTTTCCATTGTAGAACACTTGAGGAAACTTATTCACAATGATGAACATGGTACTAACATCTTGTGTAATGTTTCTCATCTTATTGAGGTCAATGCCAAACCCATTAGGGCCCATTTGGTAGCTGGAATATGCCTGGAATTAGCATTATCTAATTCCCAGTTTTATTTCTTCCATGTTTGTGTCCATCCAAAAATAATTGTAATTGAAATTTCAAAATTCCAATTTTTCCCCAAAATGGGCATATCCATCTTCCATTCAAATAGGTGGAATTGGAATTTCAAATTCCAATTCCAATTTTGATAAAACCAAATTTAATATCTCGTCGGATCTGTGACTTCTCCAAACCTTCATTCTGAAACACATTGGTATATTATACTGCTATAAGGATGTAATACATATGTGTGTATATACATACATATATGTGTATATATATACATGCATACATATAGATACATACATACATACATACATATATATATATATGTATGTTTGTATGTATATAAATATGTGTATGTGTATGTGTGTGTGTGTGTGTATATACACACACACACACACACATACACATATTTATATACATACATACATACATACATACATACATATATATATATATATATATATAAAATTGGTGAACGGCCGAAGCCTTTGATTAATATAATAAAAATGTTTACAATAGCTTACCTACGTTCAAGCAGGCACTGGAAGGAAAGAACGGAGAAGAAAACCTCCAGTCTAGCCTGGGACTTAAGTCCTATATAATTACAAATTTAAAAGGGGCATACCCCAGTGATAACACTTAATAGTAGATCGTTTTACAAAATAGAGGGATTGATCCCATTTAAAATATACATCACATCTGAAAGTTGCGCATACAAAACTTGTCAAATTACAATAGTTTGTATCCCTGATGTGAAAGATACTACACCATCGAGCAGTCCTTTCTTCATGTTGGGCTAGGTAAGAAACACGTTAGCAAACAACGAAAACACAAGATAGAAAATTTGTTATCCGACTTACAAGTATGCTATTTCATATCATGAATATGAGAATATATTAACCTATAAATCAGATACTCTCTAGAAATGCTTACCAAATGAGCTCATAAATTAAAATTCAGCATATAAGATATGATAATCAGAGTCTTACCCATAAAAAATCTAAAGAAATGCAAGAAATGAAAAAAAAGAAGGAACTTCAATAGAGATAAAAAAAGTACAGTAGAAATACTTAATACTGCCAAACCAAGACCTACTAATAGGAGGATAAAAACTGAAATCCCAAGCCTACCATTATCCATAATAAATCTATCTCAAGTATTAAACATCCCCTGCATTGAAAATCTTACTGAGTAAATCAAACATAAAACCATCTGAATCATCCACGAATAACCACAGATACATAATAAATTCCATATCTAAATTTTCTGCTAGCTGATACCACCAGCCAGTTTACCGATTAATCAAAGAGAGGATTCCAAACACTCTCTTGGCCCAGAGGCAATCAAACTGATAATGTTTAATGAAACAGCTGAAACAAGAATAAATTCGGTATACAACCACTCTAAACGTCGCCATGCAAATAGCAGTAAGATACATAATCGAGAGAAGCTTTCCTCATACCTGCCCACCTATACTGCTAACTGTATCATGATATTGAAAAATGGAGAATGACTGCTATCTAATCAACAAAACCTTTTGCCATACTATTACATAGACTGAAACTGAGAAAAGGGTAAAACCAGCTAGGAATAATAAAAATAAGGAGCCCTCATCCAAACACATAACAGAGGGGGGGCCCCAATCTGCCCCTGTCCATACATCAAATAATCAAAACCCCATACTCCATCTGAAGATTATTGGATCGATGATGCCAGGTGAAAGAACAAATCTGGATTAAAAATATTTGAACAACCCATTCAACACTTCATTATAATTGGAATCAAGAATCTAAGCTGAATTAAACCATCCTCATACCAGCTCAAATTCAAGTAGATAAAGAAGTTAACAAAGACCTCATACTGCCGATAATTGGAACGAAAATGGAAAAGGTTAAACTTCACCATTATTAATAGCTAATACACTAGTGATAGAATTAGGTGAATGATTCCTTAATTAGGTGAATGTTAATACCATTAGCCCCATTGTTTGCTAGCTCATCTGCTTTCAAGTTGCCTTCACGATAAATATGACAAATTTGGTAATCCTCCAAGCGATCAAGAAGTTTAAGGACAGAGTCTAGTCTTGAGTTAATGACCCAATTAGGAGTTGATCACTTCCTAATCTCGTTCAGAATAATCTGAGAATCCCCTTCAATAACCACTTTGGTAATCCCTACCTCCAAACACAAATTCAATCCTGCTTCCAAAGCCTCTAGTTCGGCCAAGTTATTGGAGGTGGGTCTAATGGCCATTGCCTTTTTTGCTAACCATTTCCCATAATCATTATTAATAATGCAACCAATACCTGCAATCCCAGGGTTACCACGAGCAGCTCCGTCAAAATTGAGCTTTGCCCATCCCATCGGGGGGGGACCATCTACAGTTAGCCCTATCTTCTTTGCTTTTTTTAATATAGACGACGGGGGGATTAATCAGGTTAGCCCAATTCTTTTTCATAAGCCCTTCCCAAGAAGAAAAGGAACCTTCTTCTTTCAAACATTTCCTAAGATGAGAGTTAGAAACTTCCACGATACTAGCCTCAATTTTTATGATTAGCTCTTCAGTCTTCAATTTAGAATTCTGAAAAATACGCTGGTTCCTTTCCTTCCAAATTTCCTAGGAAACAATTGACGGACATATATTCCAAAGCTGTAGACACCTTTAACCAAGTTGGTTGGCCAGCTAATAAGAAGATCCCTATAAGATTTTGAGAATGGCGCATACCAACCTAACTTAGATCTAAGCCTTTCCCAGCAGTAAAGCGAGTAGGGACACCAATAAAGTAAATGATCAAAATCCTCCAAGTTTTGTTTACATAGCACACATCTAGAGGGACCAAAAATCCCAAATTTGCTTAACCTTTCCACAGTTAAGATCCTGTTTTGAAAGGCTAGCCATAGGAAGAATCCAGCCTTAGGGAGACAGGCCCCATCTCAACATAGTTTGAGTGGGATATCGATATTTTCCCAACTTTGAGAGTAGAGTATCGTATTATAGCCATCCTTAACTCTGTAATTCCCATCATTGGCAGCCGCCTAGATAAGCTTATCCATTTTTTCGGACTGCTTGACAGCCCTATCCGAAATAATCTTGATATATGCTTCTACTTCTTCCTGTTTGAGACCCAAGTCTTCCACCGATTTCCAAACCCATCTAGCCACACCATTACTCATTATCTTAGTTTTATATTTACCGACTTCCATACCCCATCGAGAAATTAACACTTCCTTTAAGTGTTTTGGATAG
>MU227309.1:545798-560123 GCA_018584345.1 Thuja plicata
TAATAATATTTATATTGATAATATAATTATTGTGGTAATATAATTAAATTGGTAATATAGTTATTATTGTTATATTTAAACGCAATACAAAGACATTAAATCAAGAACACCAAGATAGGGTAACACGGCTCCTTCAATATTATGAATGACAATTTACAACTCGAAACTAACATATACTTTAGCTCTAGGTCGTCACCATGAAGATTGCCTGAACCGACTTACTCGAGTAAATGCTTACAATGAATACCCTTAGGGATCACTATGTTAGTCTACAACTCTTAGACCCAACAATAAACCCTTCTATGCATATTTCATATACACATTGAACTTATTACAATGCTTGCCTTGATAGATCTACTCTATACAAAAATAACCAAGAAGCTCCTTGCTATAGTGGATATTGATAACCTCTTTGTCTAAGTTTAAAGCTTAAGACATACAACCTTTTATAGAACCAACTTAATTTGCATTTGTATATCGCACCGTTGGATCTCAATTTTCACCGAGCCCCATCGGACGATTCTCCATCCACGCTGAAGCCTCGATCTGAGTCATTGAGGATTCACCCAATCAAAGACTCAGCTCACCTTCTAGCTTATCAGCTTGTCGCAGCCCAAGGGAACATTCTTCGGATTGCGTGGGGAAGTTTTCACAAGGGTCTTCAATCGCTAGATTTCCAAATCGCATCCATTCGTCGACTAACTGCACAAACATTGGATTCTTAGCTTCAAGTTATATACATCGTTAGATCCAAAAATATTGCAATAATGCCTTTTAGGGGTCATTTTGCACCCAATCCGATTGATAGATTCTCACTGCCAAGCTCAAAAGTTCACTTTTGGCCTTCAACAAAAGCCTGCCCATTTCACAGTCACTACATTCACCTCCACTCAACTCATGGCAACACCCTTGACGTCGATATGCCAACACCTTGCAGACACATGGGAATTGATGCACCCCAACTCACTTTGGTTCCAATGATTTCCCTGACTCAAGGAGCATGACTTTTTCCTCGTCCCTCCACAAGGTCTCACCACATTCCCAGCTTGTTGTTCAGGATCTGTTCCTTGCTATACTACCAAAAACTCCCAGAAAAATATTATCCCATAGTTTTTTGAGCGCATAGCTTTCACAAGAGCAATTCGCCAATTGAGGTTGTCCATCACATTTGCTGGACCCTGAGTAGGAATGTTGCGTACCAAATCTTCCTCATCAGCACAATGCGAACACAACTGTGAAACATGAAAGACAGGATGAATGTGGAGATGCATGAGAAAATTCAACTTGTACGCCACTGGTTCGACTTTCTTCATGATCTCAAATGGGTCATCCCATTTTCACACTAAGGATGTTCTCAATCTTTTTGGTGCCTTAAACTAAATTGTGTCCATGCGTAGCAACACCTTGTCGCCCACTTGAAAGTACACCTTCCTGCGATGTAAGTTTGCAAACCTCTTCATTCAATTTGCTGCTTGGGTGAGGTGATACCTCGCCAAATCAACTTTTTCATTCCAACTCGATACAAGCTCGATCGCATCAACATTTGGTCCATTATAACCCTTCATCACCATATGGGGCATGAGCGGCTACTACCCAGTAGCCAGCTCAAATGGGGAAAAATTGGTTGGTTTGCTTTTCTGCATATTGTAGCTAAACTGGGCTGCATCAAGCAACTTTGGCCAGTTACTCTAATCGGCCGTCACAAAGTGACGTAGATAATCCTCCAGCACCGTATTGATGTGCTCAGTCTGCCCATCTATTTGGGGATGGTAGATTGTGCTCATCAATAGCCGTGTGCCAATCAACTTGAATAGCTCACTCCAAAACTTCGACGTTAACCTTGGATCTCTGTCAGATACAATATTGAGGGGCAATCTCCAATTTTTTACTATGTTATTGAAAAAGTACTTAGCTGCTAGCTCTGCACGGCAAGGCTGCACACAAGGCACAAAGACCGCATACTTGCTGAACCTATCAACAAAAACTAGAATGCTAGAGAACCCACCAACATTTGGCAGGTGTGTGATGAAGTCCATATTTACGCTTGCCCAAGGCTGCACTAGCATTGGAAGAGGCTGTAGCAATCCCGCCAGCTCAGAGCCCGTGACAGGTGGTATCAGAGCCATCTGATTCAGCGACGTGCTATACTACTGAAGATCTTGAAGGTTTTAAGAAAGTAAAGATTTCATGGAAGGTACTGAGGATGCGGTTCTGAATTAAACCGTTGCATGATGGTGTGTGGATGGGACGTGGCTCGGTCACTCACCAACCTCGCACCAGAGACTGGCTGCAATAGCTGGAACAACACGGTGAACTTGAAGTGCCCGAGCTGGATAATCAAGTTGTGAATCTTAAAGTCGACTATGTCGACATACAAGACGATTTGACTAAGTTGCGAGATTCTCTTGAAGTTCTGCACGAAGAGGCTAAGTTCTTGCGCGATGGACATGCACTGCACAACTCTCTGCTGGTGCAAAGTGGCCTGCATAGCTCGAAGACTTCGATGCTCGTCGACTTCTATGATGGGGATCACAATGACAAAACCCTTGACAACTTCCTCTAGAATGTTGAAGAGTTCTTGTCTAGCGCATCTGTGCTAACCGATGAAGCACAAGTAAAGAAAGCGACAGCGTGCTTCACTGGCAGCACAAAGTTGTGGTTGCGTACCCATTTAGCCGACGAAAGAGTTGGTAAAATTGTGCGGTTGATGAAGTCTTGGCCCAAGATGAAAGCTGCTCTCCAAGATCAATTCCATCGAGGAAACTCGGATTGGGTCATCCGAGCCTGCTTTGATGAATTAAAGCATTCTGGAAAGGTACGAGATTATGTCCGAGCTTTCCAAGTCTTAGATCTTGAATGTGTTAAACTAAATGACTTTGAAAAATTGTATTTATTAATGCACAACCTCCAACCTTGGGCTGCTAAGGAATTGCTGCGACAAAAGGTTCAAACGCTTGCAGAGGTAGTGATTGTGGCCGATTGTCTGTTGGATTATAAGGGTGATGCCGCTAGAGGTTTTGGTAGAGCGAGATTTTACACGGGAGATCACCGCAAGGCCTTTAGGTCGAAGAATGATTGGCAACCCCCACACTAGAAGGCATCAGATCCAAAGAGAAAGTCAAAATACGACAATCAAAATGACTCAAAGAAAGGCAAGAATCCAGCCCCTGGGAAGGACAAAAACCCAGAAAGAGAAAATAACTGTTTCATATGTGGTTGACCTGATCATTGGGCTCAGGAGTGTCCAAACAGAGGTCGAGTTAATTCAATCCTGTCCGATGCTGCCAAGATTTCAGAATAGGCGCATTGTAACTATTGAATGTCATGCAAGATGTTGTCAAGCAAAATGGGAATCCATGTATTGTGATCCGTCATGATCTATGTTACTTCGAGAGTTTCTTTGGAGGCAAGAAAGTCTTGGCTATGATCGATTCCAGTGCAACCCATAACTACATGTCTGTAAGTAAAGCGAAGTCCTTCGATTTGAAAATGGATCCTATTGAATCTAGCTTTAAGGTTGTGAGTGCTCCAGCACAAAAAGTAAGTGGGGATATCAAGAATGCTATTATGCGAGTTGGGTCTTGGCAAGCCCCTATTAATCTTGTTGCAATTGATATGAAAGAATTCAAACTAGTCCTTGGGTAGGAGTTCCTAACGAAAGCAACGGTTGTTTTTTCCCCTGACTTGGGTTGTGTACTGATGTTGGATTCGACACAGACCTGCATTGTTCCAATAGGGCGCTATGATGACTCTAACAGAGTCTTGAGTGCATTGAGTTTAAAAAGAGTAGCAAGAAAAGGTAAAAGCGAGTATTCTTGGCTGCCTTGCTCACTTATTGGGTTGAAGGAGAACCCTTTGAGTCTTCAAATCCCACAGCGGTGCAAGAGGTCATGGGTTGCTTCGCTGATGTGATGCTAGATCATCTTTCAGCCATGTTACCACTGAGGCGTTATGTTGATCATGCAATTGAGCTAGAGACTAGAGCTAGACCATCTGCTTGAGCTCCTTATCATCTTTCTGGGCCCTAAATGGCTGTGTTAAAAAAACAATTAAGTGATCTCATAAAGGCTGGTTATCTGCAGCCGTTTTGCTCACCTTATGCGGCGCCAGTGTTGTTTCAACGAAAGAAAGACGGATCAGTTCGGCTTTGTGTCGACTATCAAGCTCTCAACAAATTAATTATCAAGAACAAGTATCCACTGCCTCTTATCGCGGATAGCTTCGATTGGCTCATGGAGGTGTTGTACTTCACCAAGCTCAATTTGAGGCAAGGTTATTATCAAATCCGTAGCCCTGGCTACCTTTAGCACTTTGATGAATGATATCTTTCGGCCTTTGTTTGATCGTTGTGTTGTTTTTTACTTGGATGACATCTTGATATACAACAAGATGTTGGCAGAGCATAAGGAGCAGCTCGCCGAAGTGTTTTCTTTGTTGCGGATGCATGGGCTCTTTGTCAAGAAAGAGAAATGTGTGTTAGCACAAGAGGAAGTGTAGTTCTTGGGCCATGTTGTTGGACACAACATGATCATGCCTGATCCAGAAAAGTTGATTGCAATTCAAGAGTGGGTACCGTTAAATAACATCCACAAGGTACGCTAATTTTTGGGTTTAGCTAATTACTATCGTAAGTTTGTGATGAGTTATTCAAAAATTGTGAGTTGTCTCAAAGATTTGCTTAAGAAAGATAGAAGTTTGAAATGGGGCCAGAAGCAGAAGATGCGAATTGCTTAAGGAGAAGTTAATTGCGGAGCTAGTACTTGCTTTGCCCAGATATAATGAGCCCTTCGAGATTCAGACCGATGCATCCGACTTTGCCATTGGGGTTGTTTTGATGCAGCATGGTCACCCCGATGCCTATGAATCAAGGAAGCTAAATGATCAGGAAAGGAACTACTCAGTCCATGAGAAATAAATGACAGCGATAGTGCATTGCTTAAGAGTATGGAGGCATTACTTGCTGGGAGTTCCATTTGTAGTGAAAACTGACAATATAAGTTCTACTAATTTCAAGACTCAGACGAAGCTCACGCTTAAGCAAGCAAGATGGAAAGAGTTCCTTCCTGGGTTCGATGTCGAGCTTGTGTATAAACCAGGAAAGTTCAATGTTGTTGCAGATGCATTAAGTAGGAAGGCTCAACTCGGTGCCTTGGAGAACTTGCGAGAGTCATCCAGCCAAGTAGCCATTGCTGAGGATGTTCTGGATTGGATATAAGAAGGCCTACAAAATGATTCTCAAGTGCATCAAGTGGTTCTTCAAGTCCAAGCTAAGAGGACGAGGAGGTTCACCATGAGGGAAGGGTTACTGTATTAAGTAGAGAGCAGACTTTATGTTCCTAAATGGAAGGACTTGCGAAAGGAGTTTTTGAACAAGTGTTAGGACTCGATCTTGGCTGGGTACCCAGGTCAAAAGCGCACCACTGCATTGTTGGAGCGATGGTTCTACTGGCCTAATTTGTGTGATGATGTTGAGCTGTATGTGAGGACTTTCCTCACATGTTAGCAAGATAAATCCATGAACTTGCAGCCAGCAGGATTACTATAGCCTCTTCCAGTGCCAATGTGGCCTTGGGCAAGCGTAAGCATGGAATTCATCACACACCTGCCAAATGTTGGTGGAGAACTCTCCAGCATTCTAGTTGTTGTTGATAGGTTCAGCAAGTATGCGGTCTTTGTGCCTTGTGTGCAACCTTGCAGTGCAGAGCTAGCAACTGAGTACTTTTTCAAGAACATAGTCAAAAATTGGGGATTGCCCCTCAATATTGTATCTGACAGATATCCAAGGTTCATGTCAAAGTTTTGGAATGAGCTATTCAAGTTGATTGGCACACGGTTGTTGATGAGCACAAGCTACCATCCCCAAATGGATAGGCAGAGTGAGCACATCAATGCGGTGCTGGAGGATTATTTGTGTCACTTTGTGACAACCAATCAGGGTAACTGGCCAAAGTTGCATGATATGGCCCAATTCAACTATAATATGCAGAAAAGCGGATCAACCAAGTTTTTCCCATTTGAGTTGGCTACTGGGCAGCACTCTCTTATGCCCCATATGGTGATAAAGGGTTATAATGGACCCAATGTTGATGCGGTCAGGCTTGTATCGAGTTGGAATGAAAAAGTTGATTTGGCAAGGTATCACCTCACCCAAGCAGCAGATCGAATGAAGAGGTTTACAGACTTACATCGCAGGAAGGTGAACTTTCAAGTCGGCAACAAGGAGTTGCTACGCATGGACCCAATTTAGTTTAAGGCACCAAAAGGATTGAGCACATCCTTAGTGGAAAAATGAGATGGCCCATTTGAGGTCATGAAGAAAGTGAGACCAGTGGCATACAAGTTGAATTTGCCCATGCATCTCCGCGTTCATCCTGTCTTTCATGTTTCACAGTTGTGTTTGCATTATGCTGACGAGGAAGATTTGGTACGCAATGTTCCTACTCGGGATCCAGCAAATGTGATGGACAACCCCGATCGGCGAGTTGCTCTGGTGAAAGCTATGCGTTCAAAAACCCATGGAAAAAGAGCTTTTCGAGAGTTTTTGTTAGTATGGCAAGGAACAAATCTTGAAGTAGCGAGCTGGGAACATGGTGAGACCTTGTGGAGGGATGGGGAAAAACTCATGCAGATCCTCGAGTCAGGGAACTCATTGGAACCAAAGTGAGTTGCGGTGCATCAACTCCCATGTGTCTGCAAGGTGTTGGCATATCGGCGTCGAGGGCGTCACCATGAGTTGAGTGGGGGAGAGTGTAGTGACCGTAAAATGCGCAGGCTTTTGTCGAAGGCCAAAGGTGAACTCTTGAGCTTGACAATGAGAATCTATAAAATAGATTGGGTGTAAAATGATCCGTAAAAGACATTGTTGCAATATATTCAGATCTAATGATGTATATGAGTTGAAGCAGAGAATCCAATGTTTGTGTAGTTAGTCAATGGATGGATGCGATTTGGAAATCTAGCAGTTGAAGAGCCTTGTGAAGACTTCCCCGCGCAATGCAGAGAATGTCCCCTTGAGCTACGACAAGCTGATGAGCTGGAAGGTGAGATGATTCTTTTATTGGGTGAATCCTCAATGACTCGCATTGAGTCTTCAGTGCGAATTGTGAATCGTTTGATGGAGCTTGCGCATGTTGAGATCCAACGGTGCAATCTAGTGATGCAATCGAAGTTGGTTCTATAAAAGGTCGCATGCCTTAAGCTTTAAAGTTAGACGTAGAGGTTAGAAGTCTATAATCAATATCCATCATAGCGAGGACCTTCTTGGTTATTGTTGTATAGAGTAGATTTGTCAAGTTAAGCATTGTAATAAGTTCACTGTGTATACGAAATATGCATAGAAGGGTTTCTTGCTAGGTCTAAGAGTTGTAGACTAGCATAGTGATCCCTAAGGGTATTCATTGTATCATTTATGTATACAAAAAGACTTGCAAGCATCAAATGTGTCTTATAAAACAATACATATGTCCTCCAAGCATCAACAAAACTAATGGAATGATTTAGATATCAAAACATGCAAAGGAAGTTATGAAAATTATGAGTTTTATTACATTTCTGAGTAATAGTCTGTAGAATCCTTCACCAGTCCGTACCATACCATATCCCAAGAATTCAAGGGTGTTCATAAGATGGTTGGAAACTTTCAAAACCTTACCCAAGTGGTTAAAAAGTGTTTTAATCCCCTAAACTCATTTTCCCACCTAATCTATCCTAGCCGTTAAAATTGAAAAAATTGAATTTATAACTTACATGTTATTGTATTTTTTTATTAAAACATATTAAAGTCTATCCAAATCTATTCCTTATTTCTTCTAAGACCTAATTGACCCCACTAATCAACTTAGATCGCTTCTTGGCACTATTGGCCACCCTTACACCAATTTTGGTTGTAAGTCCTTAATTAGGACTTCTAGGACTTATTATAATTTTATCGAATTGAGCATTACCTATTGCCATTATTGGCTTAAGGATATCCCAATTCACATTTAGGGATGTTATAGATCCTTTGTTTTCATTAGGTCTCATGGTGACCCTGGGTTTTTGTAGAGGTGCCCCTACACCATACACCCCACCTTCAAAGAAAATCTTGTCCCAAGAGTGAAGAGATGTCTTTTTTCCTCCCATTCTCCTAGATGGATACCTGCAATCTCTCATTTGCAGCTTGTCATCTTTCACATGTCTCCTACCTGCATTCAAAGTGTTAGAAACACAAAACAAAACTTTGTCTTTGTCACCACCAATGATGATCTTGTTCCTTGCTGATTTAGGACAGTCATCATGAGACTACCACATTGGACCCTTCCTCTGAGTGATCTAAATGACCCCTTCAAATGTTCTTCATGAACGTGCCAGCACCTTCTTTCCAAGGTGACTCAATAAGACACCAAAGTGTACCTATAACCACTCCTCTTTCACTCACTGTCTATTTCAAACTAATAGCTTTGCATTCCTTGTCAACCACTGCACTTTTCATCACCGCCAATGAAGTCCTATGCTTCATACCTGATCCCTTATAATCACTCTTCATCTACCCCTGCAAAGTGACATATTTCTTTGAACCAAAACATACAATTCTCTCATCTTCAATATCATCACTTGGTAAAGGAGTAAGGGTGAATTTGTTACCATCCTTATGCACAACATACACATTTGTCAAACCAAAATGCATTGTATTCCTAGAGGATTTCCATGGCCTTCCAAGAATGACATGACAACAGGTCATAGGGATTATATCACACAAAACCCTATCACTATATGCTCCAATTTTAAAATCCACATATATTTGTTCTCTAACAACAATGTTTTGCTCATCACTCACCCATGATGCCTTGTATGGTTTAGCAATGGGAATTATTTTCAAATTCAATTTGTTTACCATCTCATAAGATACCAAATTGTCAAATGAACCAGAATCAATGATCATCCTACAAATGTTACCATGACTTTCATAATTAGCTCTGAAAGTTGATACCTTAGCCTCCGTTTGTTGTTGCATGTGTGGTCTTCTCCTCACCATCAAGAAGTCCCCTTCCAAGATTGTATTTGCTGCAATTGATGCTCTCTCTTCCTTCTTTTCTTCAGCTTCCTCTTGTGTCAAGGTGATTCTTCTCTCCACCTTCTTGAAGTTTACACCCTTCACGGAACACTTGTAGGATTGATGCCTTATTGCTCCACATGTAAAGCATGTACCAGTGAATACACCACTGCCCCTACCATATCTATTGCCTCCTCTTTGTCTTGTATCAGCAACTACCTCATTGTCGTTATCATTGTTATTTTTCACTTTTCCTTCATTTGACCTGCCACCTCTCCCCTTGTTTTCTTGACCTCTTCCATTCCCTTTCCTATCTTGTCTCCTTCTCAACTTGTCTTCATATTTTATGGCTAACTTGAAGCACTCCTCTAAGGTTCTAGGTGTAGCCATGCTCATTTCATCCTGGATGTTGTACCTCAATCATTCAAGATACCTAGCTACCTTCTCTTCCTCATCTTCATCATGAGATGCCCTAATGTAAAGCTTGTGGAATTCCTGTGTATACCTTGAGATAGCTATGTCCTTTTGTATCAGTCCTTGCATCCTCTTCTACAAGTGTACTTTGTAGTCTTCAAGAAGGAACTTGTCTTTCATCCTCTCCATCATCCTTGTTCATGAAGTGATCTTAGAGCAACTCTTCTTCATCCTATCAGCTTGCAAGTTATCCCACCATAAGAATGCATGTCCTTTCATTCTAGACTTAGCAATTTTAACCTTAATTCTATCTTCAACATCATCACGATTAAAGAAATTTTCAAGAGAACTGAACCAATGCAATAAAATTTCATCATCCATCCTTCCATCATAGATAGGAAGTTAAACTTTTACCTTTGAGTCTCCAAGCTTAACTACTTTTATAAAGAAATTCTAGAACAAGATAGGTTTCTAGATACCCATTATCCTTGTACAAAACATATCCAAAATTTTCATATAGTTACTTTGTACCAACAACCCCAAAAACTGATTGTACTCGGTTTTCAAGAGGGCCAATTGAGTGCATTTACAAATGAAGCATACCATAAACACACTCAATGACAATGAAAATCTCAATAGTCTTAGGAAAAGATTCCAAACCAACAAATATCCAACCAATTTGGTCCTCAGACCCCTGCAAGTATGAAATCCCCAAATAGGTCTCTCAAAAGCCCTCAAAACTAGGGCTTTCTCAATGTATGACTTCCAAGAAATTCTAGGATTAGCCAATGGTGGATTCACTATCCTAAGACAACCCATAAAATAAAATAGATACCTTATTAAACGAGATTAGTGGTTGTTGCTCCCAACCAAGCAACTCCTTCAAGTTTCACTCCACAAATTTACTGATCACCTTATCATATCAACTCTTATAAAACATATAATGTTAGAACAATGTTAAATTACATGTAAAATTTACATCATTCCATGAGAAACAACAATCACATTCATGGAATGATGCTTTCACATTAAAGAATTTATCAAAATTACTATGCAAAACAATCACTTAGTGAGGACAATCAATGCAAATTGATTGTTATAGAAACAAAAAGACTTAAAAGCCTTAAAATGTGTCTTATACAACCATACATATATCCTCCAAGCATCGAAAAAACCAATGGAATGATTTATAGATCAAAACATGAAAAGGAAGTTATGAAATTTTGAGTTTTATTGCATTTCTGAGTAACAGTCCACACAATCCTTCACCAGTCCATACCATACCATCTCCCAAGCATTAAAGGGTGTTTATAAGATGAATGGAAACTTCCACAACCGAACCCAAGTGGTTTCAAATTTTTTTAAGCCCCTAAACTCATTTTCCCACCAAGTCTCTCCTAGCCATTAGAATTCAAAAATTTGAATTTCTAACTTACATGTTATTGTATTTTATTATTAAAACATATTAAAGTCTATTCCAATCTATTCCTTATTCCTTCTAAGACCTAATTGACCGCAATAATAAACTTAGATCCCTTGTTGGCACTGTTGGCCACCCTTACACCAATTTTGGTTGTAAGTTCTTTATTAGGACTTCTAGGACTTATTACAATGTTATCAAATTGAGCATTACATGTTGCCATTATTGGCTCAAGGATATCCCAATTCATATTTAGGGATTTTATAGATACTCTGTCTTCATTAGGTCTCATGGTGGCCCTAGGTGTTTGCAAAGGTTCCCTTGCACCACTTAGGACACATTAGGACCCACTAGAACTTGTTAGGACACATTAGGACCTCTTACGACCCCTTAGAATGCATTAATATTTGTAGGACACACTAATGTGTCCTAATTTTTCCTAATGTTTCCTATGGGGTTCTAATGGGTTCTTATTGGTCCTAGGAACCCTTAGGACCCATTACGACCCCTTAGGACCCATTAAGACCTATTATAACACATTAGGACCCATTACAACCCATTAGAACACATTAAAAGTCATAGGACTCATGAGAGAGAGAGAGAGAGAGAGATTACGACCCCTTAGGACCCCTCTCTCCACATCTTAAGGGTTTTAAGGATTGTCAAGGGGTCCTAGGATACATTAATATGTCCCAAGACCCCTTACCATACACTAATGAATGGTAAGGGGTCCTAAGGGGTCTTAAGACTCCTTAAGACACATTAATGCCCCCTTATGACCCCTTATGCGCCCTTATGACCCCTAAGATGCATGGTAAGGGATCCTAGGGGCTCCTAGGACATATTCATGTATCGTGGTACCCCTTAGGACTCCTCTCTCTACATCTTAGGGGTCATAGGATTATTAAGGGGTCCTAGGACACATTAATGTGTCCTAGGACCCCTTAGACTCCTTACAACCCCCTAGGACCCCTTACCATACAATAATCAATGCTAAGGGGTCCTAAGACACATTAATGTGTCCTAGGACCCTTCATGACCCCTTACAAACTTTCAAGACACTTAAGATGTATGATAAGGAGTCTTAAGGGGTCATAAGGGTTTCTAGGACACATTAATGTGTCCTAGAACCCCTTTTGACTCCTTAGAACCCTTGAGGACCCCTCTCTCTAAATCTTAGGGTTTGTAAGGGTTTTTAATGTGTTGTACAACCTCTTAGACCCCTTACAACCCCTTTAGACACATTACCATACACTAATGAATGGTAAGGGGTGCTAAGGGGTCGTAAGTGGTCTTAAGGGGTCCTAGGACACATTATTGTATCGTAGGACCCCTTAAGACCACTTACGATCCCTTACAATAAAATAATTAATTGTAAGGGGTCCTAAGGGGTCCTTAGTGGTATTAAGGGTTCCTAGGACATATTATTGTGTCGTAGGACCCTTTAAGACCCCTTAGGACCCCTTACCATGCACTAATGTGTGGTAAGGGGTCTTTAGGGGTCGTAAGGGGTACCATGACACATTAATTTGTCCTAGAACCCCTTATTAACCTTTAGGACCCTTTATCAAACCTAAGATGTAGGGAAATGGCTCATAAGTGGTCCTAGGACCCATAATGACCCCTTAGTAGCCTTTAGGAATCATCTATCTACATCTTAGTTGTCATAAGGGTTGTTAACTTGACCTGGAACACATCACTTTGTCCTAGGATCTGTTAAGACCCCTTAGGACCCCTTACCATACACTAATGTATGGTAAGATGTTGTAAGGGGTCTTAAGGTGTTCTAGGACACATTAAGGTATTCTAGAACCCCTTATGACCGCTTAGGACACTTTAAGATCCCTAAGATGTATAATAAGGGGTTGTAAGTTTCCCAAAGGGGTCATAAGGAGTTTTAGGACATATTAATGTGTCCCAGGACCCCTTACAACCCTTGAAGACCCCTCTCTCTACATTAATGTGTCTTATGACACCTTATACCCCTTATGACCCCTTATGACCCCTTACTATACACTAATGAATGGTAAGGGATCCTAAGAGTTTGTAAGTGGTCTTAAGGGATCCTAGGACACATTAATGTGTCTTAGAACCCCTTATGACCCCTTAAGAGCCTTTATGACCCCTAAGATGTATGGTAAGGGGTCCTAAGGTTTCCTAAGGGTCAAATGGTGTCATAGAACACATTAATGTGTCCTAAAACCCCTTTTGTCCCTTTAGGACCCTCGAATACCCCTCTCTCTACATCTTAAGAATCATAAGGGTTGTTAAGGTGTCTTATGACACATCAATGTGTCCTAGGACCACTTGTACCCCTTACAACCCATTAGGACGCCTTACCATATACTAGTGAACGGTAATGTGTCCTAAGGGGTTGTGAGAGGTCCTAAGACAAATTAATGTGTCATAGGACCCCTTATGACCCCTTACGACCTTTTAGGACCCTTAAGATGTATGGTAATTGGTACTAAGGGGTAATAAGGTGAGAGGAACCTCCTTACAACAATATGGTGAGAATGCACGAAATAACAAAATATAGAGCAATAGCAGAACTCAGAATGAATCTATTGATCGCGGGCCACTTCGAGGGGGTAACCTCCTTTGAGCAAGCTCATTACAATAAATTCGTCAGTGTCCATCAAAGGCCTCAACCTACTCTTATATAATAAGTACGATCTAGAAAAGTAATACTACCTATGCATGTGGGATAATAAAATATACTCACGGGATGACTTACAAAGCATATGCGTCCGACAACACTACACTAACAAAATAAACAGAAGGAACACACAGGTTCCTAACATCCCCTCTCTCTTAGAAAAAATCTTTGTCCTCAAAGCTTAAGGTGTGGAAATTGTTGCTGAATGTGAAGAAGGGGTTCCCAGGTAGCATCCTCTGGTTGCATGCCATGCCACTGAATCAAGACCTCAGAGATGGAGCAAGAGCGAAGCTGACGAGTGCGCTGGTCAATGATTGCTGCCAGCTCTAGGATAATGGATCCTTCCTTATCCATTTCAGGGAGAGCAGTTTGTGCTCTGACATTGGTACCAAGAACTTGCTTTAGACAAGAAATGTGAAATACTGGATGAATGCGGGAAGAAGGAGGAAGTTCCAGTTTATAAGCAACTGAACCAATCTTCTGCAAAACTTTATAAGGCCCATAAAATTTTGGGGCCAGCTTATGACGCCCTTTAAGCTTTAGGGAGGATTGCTTGTATGGCTGTAGACAAAGAAAAACCATATCCCCAACTTGAAATGAGTGCTCAGAACGGTGTTGATCTGCTTGCTGTTTCATTCCATTACGGGCCATGTGAAGATTATCCTGTAAGGTGCGAAGAATCTGATCCCTGGTGCGGAGAACTATGTCAACTGCTTGGACTGGTGAGCTACTAGGAGTGTAGGGAAGGAGCACTGGAGGTGCCTGACCATAGACTGCTTCATATGGAGTCATTTTAGAGGC
>MU227309.1:568272-580038 GCA_018584345.1 Thuja plicata
TATATATACTATAGCATATATACTGGAGCATATGCTCACTATATATGCTCCAGTATAAATGCTCTAGTATATAGCTCAGTATATATGCTCTAGTTATATCACTTATAATCTCAAAACTTCAGCTTTGGTAGAACAAATGATTATGATTTACAAATGCTAAACCTAATGAACACCAGAGATGGGAATATGAAGAAATTGATAGAGTTCCAGAACATTTTAGAGAGTTGGAGTTGGCTGGCAATTTTCCAAATGTTACTGCATATAATTTGTTGGTGGAGGCCTATGCAAAGTTTGGTATTGTCAAGAAATTTGTGGGTGTTTTTTAGGCAAATGCGAAATGCAGTGTGCACCCTGTATGCTTCAATATATAGTACCTTATTAAGTTGCTATAGAAAAAGTGGGCAATATGATGATGTAAGAGAAATTTTTCTCTCTATGAAGGCAAGCAGTACTGAACCTGACGTTGTTACTTACAATATCCTCATTGATGCTTTTGGAAAAAGGAGGTTATTACCAGGAGGTCATTTCACTTTTCTATAACATGGTGTAAGAAAATGTAGATCCTGTGATGGAAACCTACACCAGGATATTGCTTGCCTCTGTAAAGGGTGGCCTACACGAAGATGCAAAGCAAATCCTGCAACACATGCAAAATAGGGGAATAGTTCCCAGTGTGGAAGTTTTCAACATCGTTATTGATGCTTATGGAAATGCAACATTTTATGAGGTAATTTTCACTACTATTGATTCATCAGTGCTTTTCCCCCCTTAAAGTGTGAGCTTTCTTCATTTGTACATAGATGAAATAAACCACATTTTTCTGTAATGTCAATATTACTCGAACCATCTTTTATACAATTCCATTTTTTGTTGTGATAAACTGTCTAACATAAAAGTTTGACATTAGGATGTCATTATTGTATTTAACATCATACATAGGTAAGAGGTCGTAGCCAAATAATTTTTTTTCATTTTCAACTTATATACAACTCGACTCAGTAGGGGCATCGGTAGGAAAGAGTCAGGTGGAGAAAACCTCTAGTCTAGCCCCATAAGATAAAAACAACTATAACTTAGTATTTTTCAAATATTTCATTTACATGCACCAGTTATAGGGAGGAATATCGTATCCTCCTTTACATTATGATGCCAATGGAATTTCATTACATTGACTCCAAAACTACGTCAATATTATAATTTAAACCCCCCTTGCATACAAGGGTATAATTGCAGATTTTTTTATTACATTCAGCATAGTGATTTGTCTCTGATGACCCTCTTTTGATCTAGAAATGTAACAAAGCTAACAATCTATCTTTTTACCAGCATAACTTTATGAATCTTCTGAAAAGCGGAACTATTCTTGCATAAGACACAAGCCATACTTTGCTGACATTGTTTTTCATTATTGGAAGAGACCAACAAAGAAAATATTTACAAATTTGACCATCAATACTTAAAGTGCAAGATAACATTTGTCAACCACTATCCAAGGAATCATTTCCTCCTGCATTTGTGTAGAAGCAATAACAAACTATCCATCTATCCTTGTATCAATTACTATACTTCTTACATTTTCCATTAGCAACCTCAAAAAAAATAAAATAATTATTATATTTAATACATATTACTAATTAAATTGATACAAATATTTGAATTAAAAAAAATCATATAAATTATCTGTAAATTTAAATTTTTGATAAAGCCTAATGAAAAAAGACATTGTCGTTATAAAAAAAGCCAAAGCATAAAAAGAGAAAAAAAAACATTGAAAAAGCTAGTACAGTTGGAATAAAGGTAGTACAATCTTGTCCATGGTGGAAGCAGAAAAAAAGACAGAGAGAAGAGGCGGCGGCAACAGAGGAGTGAGAATATGCAAAATTCTCCTACTTCCAAGTAATATACTACTAACTTGTTTTTAATATATACCATAGTTAAATTTTTGGTTGAATTTGTGTATGATACTTTCTCCATACATTTTGTCCTAGCAATAAATTTAATGAGGTTCAATATGACTTGTTGCTAATGAGAATCAAAGCATCTTTGTTTGAATTTATCTTCTTCTAGGTTATCTACTTACTAGTTTACAATATATACAATAATTAAATTATGTGGGTTGAATCTGTG
This sequence comes from Thuja plicata, assembly GCA_018584345.1. NCBI lineage: Eukaryota > Viridiplantae > Streptophyta > Pinopsida > Cupressales > Cupressaceae > Thuja > Thuja plicata. Next base: position 570,400 of record MU227309.1, read on the forward strand.
TGATATATTCTTGGTGTTAAAAAAAAATATGCTTAAAACATTAATCCCCATATATACCTGTTGAAACTAACAAATATTTACATAAGTTTTACTGAAGACTGCGTGATAAGCTTAGGAGGATGAGCTATTACTTAAGGAATATACCCAAGATTTGTATCTTTTTCATCTTTTTAAAAAGTTCTTGTACATAAGTCTACAAATCAATGAAATTTTAGTTTCTTGTCAGTCTTAGAAATCCCATAGATGAGCCTTGGATATAGCGACCTACCTATCCTGAAAATATGTAGAAGTTTTCAGGTACATTGATGAGTTGTGGAAAATGTTCATTGAGGCAAGTTTAACATCTTTGAGTTAGATTCCGCAACCTGCTTACAAAGAGCAGACTTGAAGAGATCATTGAATCCCATATAAAGTCATGTCCTAAATGAGCACCTTTTTCTTTAAAGCCACTAATGCAAATGCTTCATCTTTTAGGAGGCGATCTTTGCGACAAACTTTTGATTCCTAGTCAAGTAGGATATTCTAGAGGTCCAATTTGAGAAGCCTGACTACCTTAACGAATTTTCTTAATTAGTAATTTACCTTTCTTGTTGAAAGAACAAATATAAGAGTGTCAATCTGCCCCTAGGACATCGAAAATAAACCTAATATTTGTATACTTTTTGTTCGTTATTAAAAGTTATGGTAAATTAGGCTAGAAATCAATGATATGTTAATTGCTTGTAAATTAGCATAGAAATCTCATAGATGAGCTTTGGATTTATGGACCAGACTATTCTTGAAAATCTATAATTTTATAGATAGATTAATGGGTTGCCACACTCTTATTTGCTTTGTTGATGGGTTGTCACACTCTGATTTGCTTTATTATTACAATGTTTGTTTGATTAGGTGTTGAAGGAATTAGATTTGGATAAATTCTACACTAAGAGTGTCAATTTTTTCCCTAGGACATGGGGAACAGATTGGATGGACTGTCAATGCAAATGTTCGTTTGAGGAGCATGACTCTGTAATTATAATTTATCTTTCTTTTTGAGAGAATGAATATAAGAATGTCAATTTGTTCCCTAGCATCCATAACTGAGTGGGTTCCAATTTGAGCAGCATGACCTCCTTACCTGATCTCTTTATTACTAATTTATCTTTCTTTTTGAGAAAATGAAGACAAGAGTATTAGCATGTTCCCTAGGGGATAGGCATTGTGGAAAAATCTAGCCACTTATGTTACTTTGTAATTTTAAAATTAAAAGTATCTACCATAGTGCCCCAAAAGTATCTACTTCCTTAATTTATACAAATTCGTTTCCGCCATACAATGATACATAATAATTCCACGAGTCCTCGTAATTATAAACCTTACTTTCCAAAGAAAATTGTATCTTCACATTTTCATACTTTTTGAGATTGATAACTATGTTTCAAAAGAGAAACAATGCCAATAGATAAATTTTACAATGAAAAATCCCCAACTGCCATATTAAATTTAGATTTCTTCATAACTCAATGTTTTCATAATAGTAACATTTTTCCAGTAGACATGGTTGCAAATCAAATCCGGCCCTCAAAAAGTGTGGGGGAATCCTCTAAATAGATAGAAAAATAGATCAAAGTGGCACCAAACTACAGAAAATAAAAAAGCATTGATGAAAGTGAAACATGAATGGTTGCAAAAACACTGCAGCTGGTTAATGGTTCCTAAACCATAAAAACAAATCCAAAGTTCCAATAACATTCACACAAAAGGGCAATGAAAAGGAGCTTAGTATTGAGTTTTAGTTATGCCAGAAATCTGAAATATAAGTTTTCATTTTGCGGGATCAACCTTGATAATCATTATTTATGTTTTAGCTTTTATTTTGTTTTTCTCAAATTTAAGTGCTTTATTTCAGCATAGCTATGCTGACAACAAAAAACACATAGTTTGTTGACATCCTGTGTAAGAGAGATTTCTACATTTTAAGCAATATTACATGAACAAGCCTACCATCAAGCATATAATTGAATGGTATGCTCCATGAAATTTGAGTTTTTTTAAAACGTGTGTGTTAAGGCAGCCCTACAGAGACTAGTTGTGCAAAAATTGTCAGATATTCAGACTAAGTGTGACAAATATCATATTTTATACAATAAATGTACCCTCATAATCTTACAGAAAAAATTTGTTCCAATTGTTTTTCTCACATGCACTTCAAGAAACATAAACCCCCTAATGTAAATTTCTTGTATACAATGCTAGTACTGGCAACAGAGTGAAGTAGCATGCATGCAAAGTAGATTTTTTCGATGGAAGATCAAGACTTTACCATTGCTTGTAAAATGAAATATATATTGTATCCAGAATATGAATGAACACCTCTTATACCATCATCATAGGTAATTATTTCCTTATATATGTCTTTAACTAGATTGACAGAAAAATTCTGTGGTACAAAGTTCCTCTCATGTCTAGTGTCACTGTCAAAAACACAATTATGCTAGCTTAACTTGACCATTGATCATTTGGTAGTGCATTCCAAGCATAATGTGTAAGTATAGATAAGGAATACATGCACAAATTAATAAATTATTTATAAAATGCTTGGACATAATTTCACGGTATAAAATAATTGTAGAATATGCAAAATACTGGGTTCGTTATTAAATTTGTAAATCTCTTTTAGCAAATTTTCTGGTAGGTATAAGAGAAAGTTGTTCATCTGCAGCCGTTGGCGTCATCCCCCAAGCTTGTGCCAACATGGGGGCTTTCTAACATGGTTAGAGATCCGTTAAAAATGACAAAAACTCAAAATGATTTGAAGTTAGATCTATTTACTATTTGTGCACACTGTGGTAAATATGTCTGATAAAGGTGAAAGTATCAATTGTAAGTGGTTAACAATTTCATATCCTGGACAACTGACTGGTAATTTAAGTAGGGGGATATGATCATATATGACAAAATACCTCGTAGAGGTGTGGTCTAAATAGAGTGTCACTTGCATTCATTACAAATTTGATAGGTTAATTAGGACATTTTTAGGTCGAGAAACAATGAATATCATTAGTAGCACTTCAAAAAATTGAGTTTCAAAACTGCATGAAAACATAGAACACTATAACATAAACATATCTTACATCCAAAGCAGAGTGGTAACTAAAAAATTATAAACTTTGAAACAAAATCTTTCATCTCTGTTATTTTAGAAAATATAAATATAAAAGCTTTAATTTTGTGTTATGTTTCTTTGTCCCATGTATCTTGGTGTGGTCTTGGCCATGGTGGCAGCAAAAGAAGAGACAGAGAAGTGGTAGAGGCAAAAGACGAATGAGAACAGGCAAAATTGTTCTTTTTACAATACTTAAAATTTTGTGGGTTGAATCTGTGTCTCGACTCTCCATACATTCTGCGCCGGCAATGCAGGCAATAAAATGTTCTACCTCAATTTTTGGAGGTTCAATATGACTTGTAGCTAATGAGAATCCTCAACTCTCCTCAAGTCTATCCAAAGTCTCCTTACCAGTTTCCAATAATGTATGTGATATATTCTCCATATATTCCTCGTTTGGTACTCATCCCATTTTTTATTGCATTCAAATTTCAGTCATGTGACGTTTTAGATCTATAATCTTAACACATTCATCCCAATATATACATCACTTTTACTAAAGACTGCCCGACAAGCTTAAGAGGATGAACATCATTGGTACTCTCTATTTTCCCTTTAAATATTATTAAGTTTTATATGGCAGGTTAGAATTTGGGTTTTTATTAGACCCCTCACAATGAGTTGGCACTCATGGTGGATATATGCAGTAATTTTTATCTGATGTTTTTAATCTGATGGCTATATGCAATAATTTTTATTGAAAAACATAAGCATTTTTTTTAGATTGTTCCAAATGAATGATTGTATATATACATTATGTTGTACTATATATTTAGGCATGTATTACATTTCCATGATTTAACTTCCAAATTAGTGCTATTGTACTTTGTAATAGATATATGTTTGGTGTTGCTAGAATTTCATATGGGAATCAATCAACATATGTTATTTATATTTTAGGATATTATAAAAATGTTTCCAAATTGATATTTTCTAGCCATTATGATTAATGAGTAGAAACTTTCAATTCTTGTGCATCTCTCTTGGTAAGGTTCTTTGTGTCTGGTACAAAGGATTCTATCGTGTGATTATTTTTTTTACAATTGTGAAATATTAGTCTTTTATTTGGAAAAAGTTGTACCAGTGGTAATTGCTTGCGACCTTTCATTTGTCCATATGAGCTGTCATGATATTCTTGTCATGTTTGTTCATTTATGATGGTCAAATGATGATTGTAAGGATTTTGCATGGTTGATAGAAATTGATTCTTCTACATGATGATTGTACATTTTTGAAGGATTTGACGAAATATATATAATTGAGTTATATGTATTTTCTTTGGAGGTTATAATGGTATATATGTCAGCATTCTATTAGTTTTGTTGGAAGGTTGTGTCAGACTTGTATGGTGTGTGTAATGTGCTTGTTCATCAATCATGGTTTTGATAGAATGTGGTGTATATTTTGTATGAATATGGTAGTACCAATAACAATGGGTATGTGCACCAAGTTGTGGACCAAAAAAGTGGACACATCTTTAAAAAAAACTCAAATTTCATATAACCCGATCGGGTTATTGAAAATTTGAAATTATTCTCGGTTTGGTAACCAAGCCTAGAAAATATTATTAGAAAACACAATCTGTCTTAGAACCCGATCGGGTTTCTAAATTTCAAATAAACTGATCGGGTTCTAAAAATCAAAAAGTACTTCAAAAACCGATCGGGTTTTGAAGAATTTAAATTTATGCGTTTATTCTCCATAACCCGATTGGGTTATGAAGAAATTAAAATAGGCTTTGCGCTGGAAGCCATAACTTCCACATACGGAGTCCGATTAACTCCGTTCAAAAAGCGTAGGAAAGATCTTGAGATAATCTAACACATGATTAACCTACAATCATCTTTAGTCATCAAAATTTTTTCTCCCATCCATTTGAATCAAGTAAGGTATAAAATAGGTACTCATTATTGCCCATACATGCAACGTATAAGAAAATCAGTATGCTCTCTCTCTCCTTATCATATTATCTCCCACTCCCAAACCTCTCTCTCTCTCTCTCGCTCTCTCTCCCCTTATCATATTATCTCCCACTCCAAAACCCTCTCTAGAGAGAGAGAGAGAGCACGTTGATTTTCCTATACTGATTATGGGCAATAATGAGTACCTATTTTATACCTTACTTGATTCAAACGGACGGCAGAAAAAATGTTGATGCCTAAAAATGATCATCAGTTAATAATGTGTTAGATCGTCTCAAGATCTTTCCTACGCTTTTTGAAAAGAGTCAATCAGACTCCGTATGTGGAAGTTATGGCTTCTAGAGCAAAGCCTATTTTAGTTTCTTCGAAACCCGATCGAGTTATGGAGAATAAAATGCATAAGTTTTACTTCTTCAAAACCCGATTGGGTTTTGAAGTACTTTTTGATTTTCAAAACCCAGTAGGGTTATTTGAAATTTAGAAACCCGATCGGGGTATGGCTCGGGAAGAGCTTTGGAAAATGACCCAAAGGCTTGGAGGCTCATTTTCCCTTCATTTTTGTTCTTTTAGACATTTTTTCATCTTGTAAGATGAATTCTCAACTTTATCTTCAGCAGGTTTGCAATTTGTCAATTGTGTAGCTTTATATTTTTCACCATAATCTCATACGTCTTCTTAGCTTTCTAACCATATAAATTTTTCTATTTTTGGACAACATTAGCATAGTAAACTTTAATTTTCTTTACCAATGTCTTGTTTGTCCTCAAAGACATGTCTACCATATTTTTAATAACTTTTGATATACTTAATCAAATTACAAATAAATTACATATTATTGTTCTACACTTGATTCTATACACTTTAAAAAAAAAGTTTTCATTTTTTATTATTTTGATGCAAGTTATGCCCAGCACACGGACAGGTACCAAATTTTCAGGATGCGATCACTTCAAAAAATCACAGAAAAAAATACTCATCGAAAAATTACAAAAAAATACGCAACTTCTAGATCTCACTCTTACCTATCATCCTACCAAAGGGATTTTAAAAATATTGAATATAAGTATATCTTTTGTACCGCGCACGGAAACAACTATGTTATGTTTTTCTAAAAAAATTAGGAACATGTTTTCGTGCGTGCGAGGTTTGACCCTCTTAATCTTATCGGTTTAAAAAAAAATTAGTGTTTTAGAAACAAGATTCAGAGTACTACAATTTTTATTTTTTACACATCTTATTTTGAGTGCATGACCCTCAAACGCCTGTTCCAAGATCAAGTTTACCTGATTTCAAAAAAAATGTGTCCACTTATACCCCCCTTTTTGGTCCACAACTTGGTGCACACAACCCCAATATATACCTATGAACAAGATCATACGCCCACCATCAATATTAGATATTGCCTTGTTCTTTAATGATTATAGCTTCAGCCATATGAGAAAATAAGCCTATACATAACAAAACTACATAATGCTTATCATAATCAACATGATTAATAATAATAAAATTATATAAATATATATGGTAAGTATATATGCGCGCACACACACACACACACACACACACACACACACACACACACACAGCTATGTTATAAATTCATATTAATCATGTTGATTGCTATGTAATCATATTATGTATGTACCATTTCATGATGGAGAGATCAATCCATGTGACTAATTAAATCATTATAATCTCGAGAAGATTGTTAAATTTGTTTGCACGTGGACTCAAAATGGTTTCAAAATGGGGATTGAAAAAATAAGAATTTGTACATGAAATTTCAATTCCACCTTTTCAAGTGGAAGATGTCAATGCTCATTTTTGGTAAATTATTGTAGTGGTGGGTAGCCAGTAGAAACAACTCATATTTAAATTCTTGTTAATGATTATAGCTTCAATTGTATGATCAAATATACATAACATGACTACATATTGTTGATCATAATCATCATGATTAATAATAACAAAATTATATACATATATATGTGCATATATATGGTACTTATATATGGACATATACATATATTTATAGCTATGTAATAATTTCTTATTAATCATGATGATTGCTATGTAATCATATTATGTATGTACCATTCCATGATGGAGAGATATATCCATGTGACTGATTAAATCATTACAATCTTGAGAAGATTGACTTTGTTTAATGATTGGTTTATATGTAGATTACACTCAGCAAGGAGACATTAACACATCTATATATACTGATTATATATACTATAGCATATATACTGGAGCATATGCTCACTATCTATGCTCCAATATAAATGCTCTATTATATAGCTCAGTATATATGCTCTAGTTATATCACTTTTAATCTCAAAACTTCAGCTTTGGTAGAACAAATGATTATGATTTACAAATGCTAAACCTAATGAACACCGGAGATGGGAATATGAATAAATTGATAGAGTTCTAGAACATTTTAGAGAGTTGGAGTTGGCTGGCAATTTTCCAAATGTTACTGCATATAATCTGTTGTTGGAGGCCTATGCAAAGTTTGGTATTGTCAAGAAATTTGTGGGTGTTTTTTAGGCAAATACAAAATGCAGGGTGCACCCCGTATGCTTCAACATATAGTACCTTATTAAGTTGCTATAGAAAAAGTACGCAATATGATGATGTAAGAGAAATTTTTCTCTCTATGAAGGAAAGCAGTACTGAACCTGACGTTGTTACTTACAATATCCTCATTGATGCTTTTGGAAAAAGGAGGTTATTACCAGGAGGTCATTTCACTTTTCTATAACATGGTGTAAGAAAATGTAGATCCTATGATGGAAACCTACACCGCGATATTGCTTGCCTCTGTAAGGGGTGGCCTACACGAAGATGCAAAGCAAATCCTGCAACACATGGAAAATAGGGGAATAGTTCCCATTGTGGAAGTTTTCAACAACATTATTGATGCTTATGGAAATGCAACATTTTATGAGGTAATTTTCACTACTATTGATTCATCAGTGCTTTCCCCCCTTAAAGTGTGAGCTTTCTTCATTTGTACATAGATGAAATAAACCACTTTTTTCTGCAATTTCAATATTACTCGAAGCATCTTTTATACAAATCCATTTTTTGTTGTGATAAACTGTCTAACATAAAAGTTTGACATTAAGATGCCATCATTGTATTTAACATCATACATACATACATAGGTAAGAGGTCGTAGCCAAATATTTTTTATTCATTTTGAACCTATATACAACTTGACTCACTAGGGGCATCGGTAGGAAAGAGTCAGGTGGAGAAAACCTCTAGTCTAGCCCCATAAGATAAAAACAACTATAACTTAGTATTTTACAAATATTTCATTTACATGCACGAGTTATAGGGAGGAATATCGTATCCTCATTTACATTATGATGCTAATGGAATTTCATTACATTGACTCCAAAACTACATCAATACTATAATTTAAACCCCCCTTGCATACAAGGGTATAATTGAAGATTTTTTTATTACATTGAGCATAGTGATTTGTCTCTGATGACCCTCTTTCGATCTAGAAATGTAACAAAGCTGACAGTCTGTCTTTGTACCAGCATAACTTTATGAATCTTCTGAAAAGCGGAACTATTCTTGCATAAGACACAAGCCAAACTTTGCTGACATTGTTTTTCATTATTGGAAGAGACCAACAAAGAAAATATTTACAAATTTGACCATCAATACTTAAAGTGCAAGATACCATTTGTCAACCACTGTCCAAGGGAATCATTTCCTCCTGCATCTGTGTAGAAGCAATAACAAACTATCCATCTATCCTTGTATCAATCACTATACTTCTTACACTTTCCATTAGCAACCTCAGAAAAAAAAAATTATTATTATATTGAATACATATTACTAATTAAATTGATATAAATATTTGAATTAAAAAAAAATCATATAAATTACCTGTCAATTTAAATTTTTGATAAAGCCTAACAAAAAAAGACATTGTCGTTATAAAAAAAACACAGCATAAAAAGAGAAAAACAAAACATTGAAAAAGCTAGTACAGTTGGAATAAAGCTAGTACAGTCTTGTCCATGGTGGAAGCAGAAAAAAAGACAGAGAGAAGAGGCGGCGGCAACAGAGGAGTGAGAATATGCAAAATTCTCCTACTTCCAAGTATATACTACCAACCTATTTTTAATATATACCATAGTTAAATTTTTGGTTGAATTTGTGTATGATACTTTCTCCATACATTTTGCGCTAGCAATAAATTTAATGAGGTTCAATATGACTTGTTGCTAATGAGAATCCGAGCATCTTGTTTGAATTTATCTTCTTCTAGGTTATCTACTTGTTTACAATATGTACAATAATTAAATTATGTGGGTTGAATTTGTGTGATATATTCTTGGTGTTAAAAAAAAATGCTTAAAACATTAATCCCCATATATACCTGTTGAAAATAATAAATATTCACATCGGTTTTACTGAAGACTGCGTGATAAGCTTAGGAGGATGAGCTATTACTTAAGGAATATACCCAAGATTTGTATCTTTTTCATCTTTTTAAAAAGTTCTTGTACATAAGTCTACAAATCAATGAAATTT
>MU227309.1:613864-627594 GCA_018584345.1 Thuja plicata
CTGAAAGAAAGAAACCAAAATGAATGCTACGAGGTAATGGTTTGACAACTTTCTAGATGTCAATCGAATCTCTTCATCAGATTTCCTTACACCTACGTAGTACAAACACACATTTTATTATTATTATATGAATGATGTTTTAATACGTTCTCTTTAAATCAAATACGGTCCAATGGATTTTTTGTCACTAAGTATGAATTGAATTGTCAATTCATGAGAGAAAATATGAGTAGTTCTGACAAGGAGAAAAAATAGAACTCACGCTTAAGATTAAACAATTCGCTGTCATTATGAGAAGGTCCCCAAGCCAAAATTATGGACAAGACACCTGATTATTAGCAAGTTTGTGGAGGATAGAATATAGAATATTATATGTATTCTAACCAGTTGTAATATAATATATTTGATGTTGATAGCCATCAAATCATCCTAAACCATGATCAGAAAACCATTTACTGGCAGTTGTTTTCAGGTGTGAGACAACTTCCGGTTGCAAGCAACCTCAAACGGGAAGCCTATCGGCTAATTACGTGGGTTGAATCTGTGTGATATATTTTTGGTGTTAAAAAAAATTGATGCCCAACACATTCATCCCAATATATACTACCTGTTGAAGACTATGTGACAAGCTTAAGAGGATGAGCTATGACATAAGGGATAGGCCCAAGATTTGTATCTTTTAGTTTTTCATCCTTAAAAAAAAAATTGTAGATAAGCCTGTAAATCATTGATATTTTAATTCCTCATCAGTTATCTTAGAAATTCCATAAATGAGCTTTGGATTTAGCGACCGATCTATCGTTGAAAATATGTAATAATTTTTATGGTACAATGATGAGTTGTGACAAATGTTCATTGAGCCATGTCTAACATCTTTGAGTTAGATCCCTCAACCTGATTACAAAGAACAGACTTGAAGGGATCATTGAATCCCATATAAAGTCATGTCACTAGTCATGTTCTGAGTGAGCACCTTTTTCTTTAAAGCCACTAATGCAAATGCTTCATCTTTTGGGAGGTCGTCTTTGTACCAAACATTTGATTTCTTTGTGCCAAACATTTGATTTTTAGTCAACTCTGTCCAAAGTCTCCTTCTTCTAGGTAATCTAGTTACCAGTTTCCAATAATGTATGTGATATATTCTCCATATATTCCTCGTTTGGTGTTTTGTTTTTAAGAGTTGTTTGGTGTAAGAAAACTATTGATCTTTAAGATATTCATCCCACTTTTTATATCATCCAAATTTTAGTCATCTAACATTTTAGATCTAGAATCTTAACACGTTCATCCCAATATTTACATCACTTTTACTGAACATCATACTCTCTATTTTCCCCTTTAAATATTCTTAAGTGTGCTATGACATGTTAGAATTTGGGTTTTTTATTAGACCCCTCACAATAAGTTGGCACTCATGGTGGACATGATCTCTTAGTCATAGAGCAGTAAATATTTAGGTTGCCCATGCATTTTATAATATTAGCTTGTGTAGAATAGATGGAAGTAAACTGTGAGATAATATAATGCAAAAACGTAGCCAAGAACCCCACTAGTCTGCCTTAGAAAAGTTTCTGCCTTAGAACCCAACTCCTTAATTCAATTGTAGTCTCCTGTAAGAAATGGATGTTTATTTGATGTGGATCACCTTCAATAGAGATTTATTCCATTTTCCACTTTTTTTGTTCGCTCTACAGTTTTTTTTTTGTGGCTTTTCAAAAAATAGCAGTTTCTCAACTGCTCTGTTTTTCTAGCCAAACTGCCCCATTTTGTTTAATGAGGCTCTAAGTTTTTCTGGTTTTGGGTTTTCAAAAAATAGACTAAATTGATCCACACTTAGATTCACTGTTTGATGTTGCCAAGAAGAAAGAGGGACTAAGTTGATCCATGTACTGAGCTTAATGAACATCATTGGTACTTTCTGCGTGACAAGATTAGTATTAGTAGGACATGGGGAATAGACCAAGATTTGCATGTTTTTTCATCATTTTAGAAAGTTCTTGCACATAATCCTAGAAATCATTGATTTGTTGATTGCTTGTCACTTAGCTTAGAAAATATGTAATTTTTCAGCTAGCTTGAGCATATTTAAGTCAATATCAAGCACGATCCTTTCCTTATAAAACCTCTGATAATCAATCTGATGGCTATATGCAGTAATTTTTGTTGGAAAACAAGGAGATAAAGTATTTTATTTTATTTCCAATAAAGGAATTTCTAAGCTACTTCTGATGCATATTCTATGATTTTATCCATTGAAGGCTTGAAAGTTTGGTTATCAATTTTCTTTATTTCTTATTCTTCATTTTATTCTGAAACATTACATGCATTTTTTTTTCACTTTGTGCATTTTCTACATTTTGCGAGCATTGGATGACCCTATTTCTTATCCAATGCCTCCCCTTCCTTTAACCATCTTAACGACTTCCTACCGTCTTCAATTCCTTTTGCGGCCAGATTTGGATACTCTCATTGCTCTTTCTATTGATTGAGAGATTGTCCTCAATAATGTCAAGATCATCATCATCCTTCTCTCTTCTAATTTCATCCGCTAGATCATTGGATTCCTGCACTCCTCTAGAATCCACCTTTATAGTCTCCTTCTTAGCCCCACAATTCTCAACCAGAGGTGTTTCATTTCTTTTATCTGTCTTCTTTAGGATTTTGTACCACCAGATCCTTACCATTGTTTTTTGAATTATTCTTGACTTTCCAAACAATTTTTATTTTTCATTTAATCGAAATATTACAATCAGCCTCTCTATAGTCCCTAGATCTACAATTAAAACAAAATTTCTTGTCTGCCTTAATTTCAACCTCTTGAATCCATTTTTTTCTATTTATATGCAAAACCAATTGTTTTGGAATGTGTCTAACCACCGCAATTTGCATTCTCACATACTTTCCAAAATCACCATCCAAAATATCTGTCAATTTCCAATAGTTCGTGCGCTACCACTAAACATAAGCATTTTTTTAAGATTGTTCCAAATGAATATTTATTTAGGCATGTATTCAATTTCCATGATTTAACTTCCAAATTAGTCATATTGTAATATGTAATATAAATATGGTTGATGTTGCCGGGATTTCATATCGTAGTCAATCAACAGATGTTATTTATATTTCAAGATATTGTAAAAATGTTTCCAAATTGATATTTTCCAGCCATTATGATAAATGAGTAGAAACTTTCATTTCCTGTGCATCTGTCTTGGTAAAGCTCCTTTGTCTCTAGTTCTAAGGATTCTATCGTGTAAATTTTTTTTTACAATTGTGAAATATTAGTCTGTTGTTTGGCAAATTTTGTACCACTGGTAATTTGCGAGCTTTCATCCATCTATATGAGCTGTCCAAGGGTGCCTAGTAGAACTTTGCATCACATTTTCCCTCTAAAATTTTGTTTTTTAATGGTGGTAATATATCAAAAATCAAGAGCTCTTCAGAAAATACCAACAAGGTCCCAAATTTTTTTTTTTTTTTTTAAATACCATTTGTATACATCAAATGTTAACAAAAATTCTGAATTCTGTGGACATACCTTAACAAGATACGTTGCAATTCAACAACACAGCTCCTTAAATAGCATTTAAAAGAATGATTCAATAATCTTTTTGCAAATCAACACGTACTACACTATTTGGAATCTTCATTCAAATATGCAAATTAAAATAACAAAACATCAGTGGAAGACTACTCATCATTTTAAATCAATTGAATCATCAACATGCTAGATTTTAAATTTTAAATTATAGAGAAACATTACAAGAAAATATTTTGCTATTGCTATATTCAAAGACCTCATGTAATGTTTGTGACCCTATAAATTATTTTTATTAATATGTTTTTAATAATCTTCTAAATAAAGCTTTAGCATGCTATGAGGGTCTATTCTCATTAGACTAGTCAAACTCCATGGAATTTTCTTAAGTTAAGCACCTTTCAATTTAATTTATCTTGAAGTTGGTTTGGTATCATAGTAAACTATTTCTGGACATTCTATTTTTTAAGTCAATACTAAAGAATCAAAGATATATTCAATGATATTCAATGAGATTGGTTTGAAATATGTTAATATTTGAAAATTAAAACTTAGATTAATTGGAATTTGTTTGAAAGATGTGCTTTGAAAAGTAGAGAATGATTCTAGTGCATGATTATTATATGGTTTTTGTGTGAAAAACTTAATCATTCAAATTATGAGTTAAATCACAATTTGAATCTTATGATGCATCCTAGCACGCTCATGGATTAGAGTTAAAATATACATTAAACTCCTAGGACATGCCTACTATTGTTATTCATACATCATGATTAAATGGATGTGACTCTTTGTCATGCTTATAATGGATTTTGATATATATATGATGTGAAATGGAGTTGAATTACATATATGGGATATTATGGACAATGAATACAATTATGTATGTGTAAAGCTTGCATCATGATTTGTGTGTATAAGGGTGGAATGACATATATAGCGTAGTATGAACAATGAATATCATCCTATTTTTGTGTAGCTTGCATGATGGTTGGTGTGCTTGTTCATAAGGCATGTGGTTAGTCATATTCACTCTTGTTCACCATGATTTAATGGCCTTGATGTGAAGGATCTAAAGACATATAATGCCATTATATATATCTTGTATTTTTTATATGGGATTTCCTGAAGTTTTTATCAAACTCTATGATATTCCTAGTGTGTTTGTCAAATGATGATTTGTATGGATTTTGCATGGTTGATAGAAATTGATTCTTGTACATGACGATTCTACATTTTTTTTGAAGGATTTGATGAAATATATATAATTGAATTGTATGTGTTTTCTTTGGAGGTTCTAATGGTTTACATGTTAGCATTGTATTGGTTTTGTTGGAAGGTTGCATGAAACTTGTATGGTATGTGTAACATGATTGTTCATCAATCATGGTTTTCATAGAATGTGGTGTATATTGTGTATGAATATGGCAGTATTTTATAGATGTCATTGTATCTATGTGATGTTGTTCATCAATCATGGTTTTGATAGAATATGGTGTATATTGTGTATGAATATGACAGTATTTTATAGATGTCATTGTATCTATGTGATTCTTATATCGTTACTAGTTTGCAGTAATTTGCTATGGTTTTCCTAGTGTGTTTATTCATGTGTTGTAGCTAGTGTCATTTGCTTGTGCATGAGGATCATACACATTTGACATGAAGGGTATGGTTGCATCAAACTCATATGGATTACATAGTATTCTTGTTTATGCATCACGATTGATGAAATGCACTATCCTATACAATAATTGTATAGCTTGTGTAAAGGGTCTAATGACTATATGATTAGCTTGTATGGGTTCTATTTGAATGTTTGAATGTAAAATATGTCAATATTATTTGAATTTTGTGCAAAGAGTTGAATGTCATGTCATTGAGCTATTATGGTTTGTAGGGTGTACTTATTCTTGCATCATGATTGAGTGACATTTGATTTTTAGTAGGGTGATTGCATAATTTGTGTGAAGAGTCTAGTGACATGCCATCGAGTTGTATGTTTTTGTTTAAAGTTTACATAAAACTAATGTGTTGATTTTATTGCAGTTGTGGTCGAAATCTATAGACCGACATAATTATCATAAAGGTTGTGATAATATGATATTATTGTTGATAAATAATAATATTTATATTGATAATATAATTATTGTGGTAATATAATTAAATTGGTAATATAGTTATTATTGTTATATTTAAACGCAATACAAAGACATTAAATAAAGAACACCAAGATAGGGTAACACGGCTCCTTCAATATTATGAATGACAATTTACAACTCGAAGCTAAAATATGCTTTAGCTCCAGGTCGTCACCGTGAAGATTGCCTGAACTGACTTACTCAAGTAAATGCTTACAATGAATACCCTTAGGGATCACTATGCTAGTCTACAACTCTTAGACCCAACAAGAAACCCTTCTATGCATATTTCGTATACACAATGAACTTATTACAATGCTTGCCTTGATAGATCTACTCTATACAAAAATAATGAGGAAGCTCCTTGCTATGGTGGATATTGATAACCTCTCTATCTAACTTTAAAGCTTAAGACATCCAACCTTTTATAGAGCCAACTTAATTTGCATCTACATATCGCACCAGTGGATCTCAGCATTCACCGAGCCCCATCGGATGATTCTCCATCCGCGTGGAAGCCTCAATCCGAGTCATTGAGGATTCACCCAATCAAAGACTTAGCTCGCCTTCTAGCTTATTAGCTTGTCACAGCCCAAGGGAACATTCTTCACATTGCGCGGGGAAGTTTTCACAAGGGTCTTCAACCACTAGATTTCCAAATCGCATCCATCCAGAAAAGTTGATTGTAATTCAAGAGTGGGAACCGTTAAATAACATCCACAAGGTACACCAATTTCTGGGTTTAGCTAATTACTATCGTAAGTTTGTGATGAGTTATTCAAAAATTGCGAGTTGTCTCAAAGATTTGCTTAAGAAAGATAGAAGTTGGAAATGGGGCCAGAAGCAGTAAGATGCTTTTGAATTGCTTAAGGAGAAGTTAACTGCGGAGGCAGTACTTGCTCTGCCCAGATATAATGAGCCCTTCGAGGTTCAGACCGATGCATCCGACTTTGCCATTGGGGGTGTTTTGATGCAGCATAGTCACCCTTATGCATATGAATCAAGAAAGCTAAATGATCGGGAAAGGAACTACTCAGTCCATGAGAAATAAATGACAGCGATAGTGCATTGCTTAAAGGTATGGAGGCATTACTTGCTTGGAGTTCCATTTGTAGTGAAAGCTGACAATATAAGTTCTACTTATTTCAAGATTCAGGCGAAGCTCACGCCTAAGCAAGCAATATGGCAAGAGTTCCTTCATGGGTTCGATGTCGAGCTTGTGTATAACCCAAGAAAGTTCATTGTTGTTGTAGATGCATTAAGTATGAAGGCTCAACTCGACGCCTTGGAGAACTTGGGAGAGTCATCCAGCCAAGTAGCCATTGTTGAGGATGTTCTAGATTGGATCCAAGAAGGCCTACAAAATGATTCTCAAGTGCAGCAAGTGGTTCTTCAAGACCAAGCTGGGAGGATGAGGAGGTTCACCATGAGGGAAGGGTTACTGTATTATGCAGAGAGAAGAATTTATGTTCCTAAATGGAAGGAGTTGCGAAAGGAGTTTTTGCACGAGTGTCACAACTCGATCTTGGCTAGGCACCCAGGTCAAAAGCGCACCACTGCATTCTTGGAGCGAGGGTTCTACTGACCTAATTTGCGTGATGACGTTGAGCTGTATGTGAGGACTTTCCTCACATGTTAGCAGATAAATTAGTGAACTTGCAGCCAATAGGATTGCTACAACCTCTTCCAGTGCCAGTGCGGCCTTGGGCAAGCGTAAGCATGGAATTCATCACACACCTGCCAAATGTTGGTGGATAACTCTCTAGCATTCTAGTTGTTGTTGATAGGTTTAGCAAGTATGCGGTCTTTGTGCCCTGTGCGCAACGTTGCAGTGCAGAGCTAGCAACTAAGTACTTTTTCAAGAACATAGTCAAAAATTGGGGAGGGCCCCTCAATATTGTATCTGATAGAGATCCAAGGTTCACGTCAAAGTTTTGGAATGACCTATTCAAGTTGATTGGCACACGGCTGTTGATGAGCACAAGCTACCATCCGCAAACAGATGGGCAGAGTGAGCGCATCAATGCGGTGCTGGAGGATTATTTGCGTCACTTTGTGACAACCAATCAGGGTAACTGGCCAAAGTTGCTTGATACAACCCAATTCACCTATTATATGCAAAAAAGTGGATCAACCAAGTTTTCCCCATTTGAGCTGGCTACTGGGCAGCACTCTCTCACGCACCATATGGTGATAAAGGGTTATAATGGACCCAATGTTGATGCGGTCGGGCTTGTATCGAGTTGGAATGAAAAAGATGATTTGGCGAGGTATCACCTTAGCCAAGCAGCAGATCGAATGAAGAAGTTTGTAGACTTACATCGCAGGAAGATGAACTTTCAAGTTGGCAACAAGGAGTTGTTACGCATGGACCCAATTCGGTTTAAGGCACCAAAAGGATTGAGCACATCCTTAGTGCAAAAATGGGATGGCCCATTTGAGGTCATGAAGAAAGTCAGACCAGTGGCGTACAAGTTGAATTTGCCCATGCATCTTCGCGTTCATCCTGTCTTTCATGTTTCACAGTTGTGTTTGCATTGTGCTGACGAGGAAGATTTGGTACGCAATGTTCCTACTTGGGATCTAGCAAATGTGATGGACAACCCCTATCGACGAGTTGCTCTGGTGAAAGCTATGCGTTCAAAAACCCAAGGGAAAAGAGCTTTTCGAGAGTTGTTGGTAGTATGGCAAGGAACAAATCTTGAAGTAGTGAGTTGGGAACACAGTGAAACCTTGTGGAGGGACAGGGAAAAATTCATGCAGTTCCTCGAGTCGGGGAACTCATTGGAAGCAAAGTGAGTTGCAGTGCATCAACTCCCATGTGTCTGCAAGGTGTTGGCATATCAGCGTCAAGAGTGTCACCATGAGTTGAGTGGGGGAGAATGTAGTGACCATAAAATGGGCAGGCTTTTGTCGAAGGCCAAAGGTGAACTCTTGAGCTTGACAATGGGAATCTATAAAATAGATTGGGTGTGAAATGATCCCTAAAAGGCATTGTTGTAATATATTCGGATCTAACAATGTATATGAGTTGAAGCGGAGAATCCAATGTTTGTGCAGTTAGTCGATGGATGGATATGATTTGGAAATCTAGTAGTTGAAGACCCTTGTGAAGACTTCCTCGTGCAATGTGGAGAATGTTCCCTTGAGCTACGACAAGCTGATGAGCTGGAAGGTGAGATGAGTCTGTGATTGGTTGAATCCTCAATGACTCGGATCGAGTCTTTAGTGTGAATTGTGAATCGTTTGATGGAGCTCGGCGCATGTTGAGATCCAATGGTGCGATCTAGTGATGCAATCGAACTTGGTTCTATAAAAGGTCGGATGCCTTAAGCTTTAAAGTTAGACGTAGAGGTTAGAAGTCTGTAATCAATATCCATCATAGCGAGGAGCTTCTTGGTTATTGTTGTATACAATAGATTTGTCAAGTTAAGTATTGTAATAAGTTCACTGTGTATACGAGATATGGATAGAAGGGTTTCTTGTTGGGTCTAAGAGTTGTAGACTAGCATAGTGATCCCTAAGGGTATTCATTGTAATCATTTACTTGAGTAAGTTAGTTAAGGCAATCTCGGTGGTGCTGACCTGGAGCTGAAGCATATGTTAGCTTCGAGTTGTAAATTTTTATTCATAATGTTGAAGGAGTTGTGTTACCCTATCTTGGTGTTCTTGATTTGATGTCTTTGTATTGCGTTTATTGATTCTTTATGTCTTTGAAGTATATGCGTGACTTGTCTGAAATAGTAGGCAATTAGGAAGGCGTAGTCTGGAATTAGTTCTGCAGTTGTATTGAGTTGTATTGTGTAGACTTTTAGCAAGTGTCGCACGAGTTCACCTTGAGCCCATGACAGGTGGTATCAGAGCCAATTATATTAATTATATAATTAAATATATGAGATAATTATTATAATAATATAATCATATTATATAAAAATAAAATATAGTTATTATATAATAATTTGTAGGGTAACGTGTCAAGAGTGGTGACCCTTGGGAAAAATGACACGGTATCAAAACAAATCTTGGGAGGAATAACAGTCATAGTTGGACAGTCGTCGCCGAAACTATCAATCGCTTGATGAAATTTAATCATCGCAAGAAACGATGAACTACATTTTGGCTATAGCCATCATGAATGACATGAAATATTGGTCGGGAGTCTCTTATAGAAAATGTTGGTATGCTGAGACATTACAGGGTGTGAATGAAGCATATCTTGCACATAAGCCTTTCAAATCTTTGATGTAATGATGCATTTTGGAGCACACCATTATGGTGTTTTATTCATGATAGTGTGGAAGGGCTATTCATCACACCTTATAACCTCTAATGATTCGAGAAGGCGGTTACATGTTCTCTTAAAAGGATTAATGCAGATATGGAGTTCCATGCAACATCGTAATGTGTATGAAATTGCAAGAAACGTGAAGAATAGGCATCGATGACTCCAATAGAGCATGTTGTGGTTAGAGAAAATAAAAGTGTGACAAATATGAGATCAGTAAGGAACCTCTTAAAACCTGCTTTAGTGCTGCTATATTTTGGGCAACGATCGAGCATCAAAGAATAGAGTCTATGAATTTTCAATCATATAGGGCAGTATTTTTCGCAAGCAACCACCATTGCTAGAACAATTCCAAGCACATTTGAATAATAATATTGATGGATATATTGAGAAAGAAGATTTATTCATCAAATGAAAGTGATCTACACATATGAGGAAGCAAAGATAAAAAGGCTATTCATCAAATGAAATTGTAACATGGTTTTTGATTATTTGAGTGATTGATGTGCTTAAATAATCACCATGCCATGAATTCTCCATGTAGCCAGCACAATTGAAATGCGACTTATGATTGACCTATATGATTAATTATGAATGGCACCATGTCACACTAGCTACATGAAAGACCGACGACATGATGGTCGACTAAGTCATCTCATCATCATGTAAGAAACTACCATGTTTTCATTTCAATAAATGCATCGATCCACTGCATTATATATGCACTATATCACTATATTAATCATTTGAATATGATAGATGATTACTATAATAATCGATTAAAAAAATGGGCATCGATTGGTATATTAAATATAAAAGATAACCATAACAATATATATCCAATGATGAGGAAGCATCTATCAAGATAACCATTGCAATATACATTCAATTATCAAATGAGATACATATCAAAGAGGAGTAAAGAGATTGATGAATGTTAAAGAACAATAAGCAAGGATGATGTAACTTAGTAACCCAATATCATTGGGAAGATAGCATAAGTAGTATCATCAGTAAAATATATGAAAATATAAATGAAACACGAAAATGGTATACATCATCAGAATAGCCTTGTTGCAATAGGAAATATAAATGGATTACACCAAGGAGTATCATCATAAAATTGGACTGCAAGCTTCATTTGTTTCAAAGAATTTGCTATATGTGAACTATTAGAACACGTGATTTGAGAATCAACATTAGAACAGTATGATTAATCGTCATCATGTGGTACTCCTTTGTGTATTCCATTTATATTTCCTAATGCAACAGGGCTAACTAATTCAAGAGGCATAAAAAATAACTAGCTAGGAATGAAGATACAAACAATAGAATAGTGAAACAATCATGTATATCATTGTATCTGCATTAAAGTACATTAAAGAACAAAGAAAGGTCCCCTAAAAATATAACTACTATCTACGTCTGTAGTCTTACCACATCCTACCTACTATATCATCTTGAAACTTCCCCCAATCATCCCTATCACACTGACTCAACCAATATGTCTCAAGCATTGGTACATTTATCCCATCACGATCGTCCTCCTCTTCAATAGCCACTTCGGATAGAACGTCGTCCTCTATAGTAATGAATTTGTGCAGTATGAAGCATGCCAAAATAATACATGATTGTGTCATGATTGGATAAAAACATTGCATGCCTCAGGATAGAAAAATCCTACTTCAAAATCCCAAATGCACACTCTATTGCATTTCTGAGAGAGGAGTGTCAGTGGTTAAACAACTCTTGTGGACTATTTATAGGGTTTTCTTTTGAAAAATCCTTCAGGTGGTAATGCATACACCGATAAGGAACGAGAAATTCTGGTATATTTGGATATCCAACATCGACTAAATAATATTTTCCTACATTAAAAAGTATATTGTTAAAACGTGAAACATTTATTATATTCTTCAGTAACATATAGTATAAAATGGAATACTAGGGGGAACTACAAGTGGATCTTCTCTATTGAGAGTTGAAGCTAGAACATGGGTATCTTCAATAGACCCTTACTAACCAACAAGAATGTATTGAAACTTATAATCAAATGAAGAGACAACCATAACATTTTGCGACAAGTTCCCTTTTCTATGATAATATTTACCCTGTAAGTCAACATCGACAATGAATGGTATATGGGTTCCATCAATTGATCCAACATGAAAAACTATAGTCAACGAACACGCAGTAATAAGATTAACAACACTCAGGCAAATAAATTCGCAGTACTACAGGATTTACCTTGAAGTACGGATTGAAACGGTTCTTCCCACTAATTTTTGGAGGGGTGTTTGGACCAGGTGGTATAAAATAATCCACATGGAGTGCTAAGACAACTGCAAGACCTTGTGGAACTATTTGTTTACTGTCTCTCCTAAGTGACCAAATTTATGGGTAATCTTACGATTCTTAAGATTGTGGCCAAGGGTGTGGAGAAGCATCACTAGTTGTTCTTCTAACTTTATGTTTATCGTACCTGTAATGCTTCCTTTTTGCCTTAGAATATTGGCTAGTTGAAAGAAGGCTTCGGTACTCATGTCAATTTGGTCATGACAATCCACCTCATTGGAATGAATAATGCATTTATAAAAACCAATTTCATCACTTCTTTCCTTACGTATTTGTTGTCTACCTTCTTGTGAAAACACTGCTTTCGCTACTACAAGGACAACAAGAACAACAATGAGAATACGAGTAGTTGTGGTCTTCCAAGATATGTGTCCTTGAACATTTATATTGTTGGGAAGATCCATCAATTACCTAAAATGTACACAACAATGAAGATTTGAGATACAAAATTGTCACTCGTAGGAAGCAAGAGTCCAAGACAACAAAAGAAATGCAACAACATGATTTTGTTCCATGTAATATGTCTATTGCGAGTTATTGATAGTTTTGTTTTGTATATGTAATCCTAGCTAGTTATTGTCTATAGTTGTTGAATTTGTTAGCATTGTTGCATTAGGAAATCAATCAAAGTAAAATTGGTCAATAGTGATTTTAGCATACCGTCTAATCATAAATGGAGCATATATAGTTTTTATACCATACTACTTTAGCTACTACAATTTATGTAAATTGGTCCCAACACCTACTTAGTGCTTGACATAATATATACATGTGCTCATGAACAAGATCCTAAGCCAACCAATAACAATGGGTATGTGCACCAAGTTGTGGACCAAAAAAGTAGACACATCTTTAAAAAAAATTGAAATTTCATATAACCTGATTGGGTTATTGAAAATTCAAAATTATTCTCGGTTTGGTAACCAAGCCTAGAAAATATTATTAAAAAACACAATCTGTCTTAGAACCCGATCGGGTTTCTAAATTTCAAATAACCTGATCGGGTTCTAAAAATCAAAAAGTACTTCAAAACCCAGTCGGGTTTTGAAGAAGTAAAAATTATGCATTTATTCTCCATAACCCGATTGGGTTATAAAGAAATTAAAACAGGCTTTGCGCTGGAAGCCATAACTTCCACATACGGAGTCCGATTAACTCTGTTCAAAAAGTGTAGGAAAGATCTTGAGATGATCTAACACATGATTAACCTAAAATCATCTTTAGTCATCAACATTTTTTCTCCCATCCATTTGAATCAAGTAAGGTATAAAATGGGTACTCATTATTGCCCATACATGCAACGTATAGGAAAATCAGTATGCTCTCTCTCTCCTTATCATATTATCTCCCACTCCCAAACCTCCCTCTCTCTCTCTCTCTCTCTCTCTCTCTCTCTCTCTCTCTCTCTCTC
>MU227309.1:630407-690533 GCA_018584345.1 Thuja plicata
GGTGGATTTTTGTGTTTTTAGGGAGGCAAAGGATGAACAAAGGGTGTCATTCAATGCGTAGCATTGTAAGTGTTAGAGAGATTCGAAGCTTATGGTGGAGTGGCGGGCAATGTGGAAACTGAATTGCCCGCCCTTTTCACTCACATTGATCTTCTGCTAACTTGACGACAGAAACATTTCAAAATTGTTCAACAAATTGCCAATAACCAGTGCCAATAGAGGCAGAGCGATGATGATTCCTGGTCAGCTCTACCTGCCCATTGCGAACGACAAGAAACAGAAATCCACTTTCCCTCCCATCGTCGCCTTGGTCTCCTCCTCTTCTTCCATAAATCTCTGAGGCCTGACAGAAAGCATATGCGAATAATAAAGGCAGAGATGGGCGAAGAGGAATTGAGCAAGAAGTGGAGAATATCCCCAACATACGGTGTTGCTTTCTCCATGTACTTTGATATGCGAGTTTTGATCTTCTTGGAATAGTATAAAATAACACAGTGCTAGATCCCTCCGCTCAAAGCGCATTCTGCGTCAATTTCAACAACTTAGCACTTCAATACAACAATATCGTTCAATTAAAATATAAATTGCCTGAATAGAAATCATTTATGGAGTTCTTACATGGAGAACCCTCGTCTACAATCTTCGCTTTTTGCCCAAATGTGATGCACGGGCAGAAGAACATGAGGCAACCTACAATTACAAAACATTTCCATTATTATAAATATCCAAATATGATGATCTAAGAGAGGGAAAATGGGGAAGAAAAGTGAAAAATAGGTGGTTATACAGTTGGAAGGATCTTCGGAGTAGCCGCAGAGGCCAGAAGACCACTCTGTGGGATGAATAGGGCCGCCTTGAGGTGGCGGCTGTGGAGGAGTCTTGGAGGCTGAAAGTTCCTGCTCGACCTTTGGGGGATACATCTTCCTTCCTCTTCTTAAGTTTTGCAGCGCTTATTTTAAAAAAGTCGTGCTCGTCGTGGAAGTCGACATCGGGAAGCTTCTTTGAAGCGGAATGAGCGTTTGCATCCTCAGCCTCTCTTTCACCGCCGCCTACAAATATGACTGTTTCTCATCATCCTCCTCCTTCACCGCTACCCCTTTTCCAATCACTCTCTCCAATTCGCTTCACTTTGTCCTGCACCTGCAGATGGACCACATAAAGGCGATGATGTGTAAAGGTGAAAAATACGAATGGATCAGATCTTTTCAATGGCAGTCATTGCCTTCTATGACGATGCTGCTCCATCTCTTCCATGCGGTTTCCTATGTCAGCCCCGCAATCTATGCGTTTCTATCAAAAGACAAAAGATGAAAAAAAAAGACTTCTTTGCCTGTTACTTTTTGCAATCCTTCAGTCACAACCGCTTCTTCAGGATTAAAAAGGAGGGACAGCTGGTGAAAATGGATGGACGGGGGAGATGATTTCAATGGCAGTCATTCCCTATTCCTCCAACTGCAACCATTGATCGGTTAATTTTTCCCAAGGCCTTTCAAAGGAAACGCCTATGGCGTAACTAGTTTACAATATGTACAATAATTAAATTACATGGGTTGAATCTGTGTGATATATTTTTGGTGTCAAAAAAAAAAATTGATGCCTATTACATTCATCCCAATATATACGTGTTGAAGACTATATGACAAGCTTAAGAGAATGAGCTATGACATAAGGGATAGGCCCAAGATTTGCATATTTTAGTTTGTCATTCTTTTTAAAAAAGTTCTTGTAGATAAGCTTGCAAATCAATGATATTTTAATTGCTCATCTATTATCCTAGAAATCCCATAAATGAGTTTTGGATTTAGCGACCGACCTATCCTTGAAAATATGTAATAAGTTTTCAGGTACATTGATGAGTTGTGACAAATGTTCATTGAGCCATGTCTAACATCTTTGAGTTAGATTCCTCAACTTGCTTACAAATAACAGACTTGAAGGGGTCATTGCATCCCATATAAAGTCATGTCACTAGTCATGTCCTGAGTGAGCACCTTTTTCTTTAAATCCACTAATGCAAATGCTTCATCCTTTGGGAGGTGGCCTTTGTACCAAACATTTGATTTCTTAACATTTGATTTTTAGTCAAGTAGGATGAGCTATGACATAAGGGATAGGCCCAAGATTTGCATATTTTAGTTTTTCATCCTTTTAAAAAAAGTTCTTGTAGATAAGTTTGTAAATCAATGATATTTTAATTGCTCATCTATTATCATGGAATCCTCATAAATGAGCTCTGGATTTAACGACCGACCTATCCTTGAAAATATGTAATAAGTTTTTAGGTACATTGATGAGTTGTGACAAATGTTCATTGAGCCATGTCTAACATCTTTGAGTTAGTTTCCTCAACCTACTTACAAAGAACAGACTTGAAGGGGTGATTGCATTCCATATAAAGTCATGTCACTAGTCATGTCCTGAGTGAGCACCTTTTTCTTTAAAGTCACTAATGCAAATGCTTCATCTTTTGGGAGGTGGTCTTTGTACCAAACATTTTATTTTTAGTCAAGTAGGATCTTCTAGAGGCTCCAATTTGAGAAGCATGAACACTTTAACTAATCTTCTTAATTATTAATTTACCTTTAACTAATATTCTTAATTATTAATTTACCTTTAACTAATATTCTTAATTATTAATTTACCTTTCTTTTTGAAAAAATGAAGATAAGAGTGTTAATCTACCCCTAAGACATGGGAAATAAACCTAAGATTTGTATCTTTTTTGTTAGTTTTAAAAAGTCAATGATCTGCTAATTGCTTATCAATTAGCATAGAAATCCCATAGATGAGCTTTGGATTTAGTTACAAGCCTATCCTTGAAAATCTATAATTTTTCAGGTAGATTGATGGGTTGCCACACTCTTATTTGCATTGTTATTACAACGCTTGTTTGATTAGCTGTTGAAGGAATTGAATTTGGATAAATTCTACACTTATCTCCTTTCATATTTCCTTGTTGAGAGTATGAAGATAAGAGTGTCAATTTGTTCCCTGGGACATGGGGAACAGATTGAATGCGCTGTCAAGCATAATTGAGTGGGCTCCAATTTGAAGAGCACGACTTCCTTAACTTATCTTCTTTATTAGTAATTTACCTTTCCTTTTGAGAGAATGAAGATAAGAATGTCAAGTTGTTCCCTAGCATCCATAACTCAGTCGGCTCTAATTTGAGGAGCATGACGTCCTTAGCTGATCTCTTTATTAGTAATTTAACTTTTTTGTTTTAGAAAATGAAGACAAGAGTGTCAATATGTTCCCTAGGAGCAGGGGGTAGGCATTGTTGAAAAATCTAGCCACTTATATGTTACTTTGTACTATTGAAATTAAAAGTATCTACCTTAGTGCCCCAATTATTGGAGAGTACTTCCTTAATTTATACAAGGTTGTTCCTTTCGTGCCATGATTCATAATAATTCCATGATTCCTTGTAACAATAAACCTTACTTTCCAAAGAAAATTGTATCTCCACCTTTTCAGACCTTTTTAAATTTATAACTATGTTTCAAAATGGAAACAATGCTGATAGATAAATTTTACAATGAAAAATCCCTAATTTTCGCATTAAATTAAGATTTCTCCATAACTCAATGTTTTCATAATAGTAAAAATTTTCCAGTAAACATTGTTGCAAATCAAATTTGGGCCTCAAAAAAGTTGGGGTGGGAATCCCCTCAATAGATAGAAAACATAGATCAAAGTGGCACCAAACTACAGAAAAAAAAAAAGAAAAGCATAGATGACAGTGAAACATGGATGGTTGCAAAAACACTATAGCTAGCTAATGCAAATGGTTCCCAAATCATAAAAACAAGTCTAAAGTTCCAATAAAAGGGAGCTTACTATTGAGTTTTACTTATGCCAGAAATCTGAATTATAAGTTTTCATTTTGTGGGGTCAACCTTGATAATCATTATTTATGTTTTTTTTATGTTATTTTTTTTCAAATTTAAGTGCTTTATTTTAGCATAGCTGGGAGGACAACAAAAACCACACAATTTGCTGACATTCTGTATAAGAGAGATTTCTACGTTCTCAACAATATTACATGAACAAACTTGTCATCAAACATATAATTGAATGGTATGCTCCATGAAATTTTTGGGTTTTTTTAAAAATGTTTGTGTTAAAGGCAACATACCAACTGAGACTAGTTGTACGAAAATTGTCAGTTTTCATTTTGTGGGGTTTACCTTGATAATCATTATTTCTATTTTTATTTTTGTTGTTTTTTTCAAATTTAAGTGCTTTATTTCAGCATAGCTGTGAGTATAACAAAAACCACACAGTTTGCTGACATTATGTGTAAGAGAGATTTCTATGTACTCAACAATATTACATGAAAATCATGTCATCAAACATATAATTGAATGGTATGCTCCATTAAATTTTTGAGTTTTTTTTTTAAATGTTTGTGTCAAGGCATACCAACAGAGACTAGTTGTGCAAAAAATGTCAGTTTTCATTTTGTGGGGTCAACCTTGATAATCATTATTTATGTTTTTATTTTTGTTATTTTTTTCAAATTTAAGTGCTTTATTTCAGCATAGTTGTGAGGACAACAAAAACCACACAGTTTGCTGACACTCTCTATGAGGACAACAAAAACCACAGAGTATGCTGACACTCTGTGTAAGAGAGATTTCTACGTTCTCAGCAATATTACATGAACAAACCTGTCATCAAATATATAATTGAATGGTATGAATGCACCATGAAATTTTTGAGTTTATTTTAAATGGTTGTGTTAAGGCATACCAACAGAGACTAATTGTGCAAAAATTGTCAGTTTTCATTTTGTGGGGTCAACCTTGATAATCATTATTTATGTTTTTATTTTTATTTTTTTTTCAAATTTAAGTGCTTTATTTCAGCATAGCTACGAGGACAACAAAAACCTCACAGTTTGCTGACATTCTGTGCAAGAGAGATTTCTACGATCCCAACAATATTACATGAACAAACCTATCATCAAACATATAATTGAATGGTATGCTTGATGAAATTTTTGAGTTTTTTTCAAATGTTTTTGTTAAGGCATACCAACAAGACTAGTTGTGCAAAAATTGTCAATTTTCATTTTGTGGGGTCAACCTTGATAATCATTATTTATGTTTTTCTTTTCAAACTTAAGTGCTTTATTTCAGCATAGTTGTGAGGACAACAAAACCACACAGTTTGCTGATATTCTGTGTAAGAGAGATTTCTACGTTCTCAGCAATATTACATCAACAAACTTTTCATCAAACATATAATTGAGTGGTATTCCATGAAATTTTTGAGTTTTTTTTAATGTTTGTGTTAAGGCATACCAACAGAGACTAGTTGTGCAAAAATTGTCAGAAATTCAGGCTAAGTTTGAAAAATTGTACCTTCATAATTTGACAAAAATTATGTTTGAATTGTTTTTCTCACATGCACTTCAAGAAATGTAAACCCCTAATCTAAATTTCTTGAACACAATACTAACAACAGAGTGAAGTAGGATGCAAAGTAGATTTTGTCGATAGAAGATCAAGACTGTATCATGCCTGTAAAATGAAATATATATTGTAGCCAGAATATGAATGAACACCTCTTGTACCACCATCATAGATAATTATTTCCTTATGTATGTCTTTTGGACTGACAAAAAATTTTTGTGGTACAGAGTTCCTCTCATGTCCACTGTCACTGTCAAAAGCACAATTATGGTAGCTTAACTTGACCATTGAACATTTGGTAGTACATTCCAAGCATAATGTGTAAGTATACATAAGGAATACAGGCACAAATTAATAAATTATTTATAAAATGCTTGGACATAATTTCACTGTATGAAATGATTGTAAAATATGCAAAATACTGGGTTCATTATTAAATTTGTAAATCTCTTTTAGCAAATTTGCTAGCAGGTATAAGAGAAAGTTGTGCATCTACAGCCCTTGGCAACATCCCCCAAGCTTGCTGCCAACATGGGGGCTTTCTCACATGGTTAGAGATCCCTTAAAAATGACCAAAACTCAAAAATGATTTGAAGTTAGATCTATTTACTATTTGTGCATGCCATGGTAAATATGCTTGATAAAGGTGGAAGTATCAATTGTAAGTGGTTAACAATTTCGTATCTTGGACAACTGACTGGTAATTTAAGTAGGGGGATATAATCATATATGAAAAAATACCTCATAGAGATGTGCTCTATATAGGGCTGCACTTGCATTCGTTATAAATTTGACAGGTTAATTAGGACATTTTCAGGCCGAGAATCAATGAATATCATTAGCGACACTTCAAAAATTTGAGTTTTAGAATTGCATGAAAACATAGAACACTATAACACAAAAATATCTCACATCAAATGTAGAGTGGTAATTAAAAAATTATAAACTTTAAAACAAAATATTTTTTCTCTGTTATTGTAGAAAATATAAATATAAAAGCTTTAATTTCGTGTTATGTTTCTTTGTCCCCTGTATCTTGGTGTGGTCTTGGCTATGGTGGCAGAAAAAGAAGAAACAGAGAAGTGGTAGAGGTAGAAGACGAATGAGAATAGGCAGAATTGTTCAGGTAATCTACTTACTTACAATACTTAAAAATTTGTGGGTTGAATCTGTGTCTCCGTACATTTTGCGCTGGCAATGTAGGCAATAAATTGTTCTACCAAAAATTTTTGAGGTTCAATATGACTTGTAGCTAATAAGAATCCTCAAATCTGTCCAAAGTCTCTTCTTCAAGGTAATCTAGTTACCAGTTTCCAATAATGTATGTGGTATATTCCTCGTTTGATGTTCTATTTTTAAGAGTTGTTTGGTGTAAGAAAACTATTGATCTTTAAGATTTTCATCCCACTTTTTATTGCATCCGAATTTCAGTCATCTGACATTTCAGATCTAGAATATTAACACATTCATCCCAATATATACATCACTTTTACTGAACGTCATTGGTACTCTCTATTTTCCCCTTTAAATATTCTTAAGTGTGCTATAACAGGTTAGAATTTGGGTTTTTTATTAGACCCCTCACAATTAGTTGGCACTCATGGTGGACAGGGTCTCTTAGTCATAGAGCATAAAATATTTAGGTTGCCCATGCATTTTATAATATTACCTTGTGTAGAATAGATGGAAGTAAACTATGAGATAATATAATGCAGAAACATAGCCAAGAACCCCACTAGTTTGCCTTAGAAACGTTTCTGCCTTAGAACCCAACTCCTTAATTCAATTATAGTCTCTGGTAAGAAATGGATGTTTATTTGATGTGGATCACCTTCAATAGAGATTTATTCCATTTTCCACATTTTTTGTTCGCTCTACGGATTTTGTTTTTGTGGCTTTTCAAAAAATAGCAGTTTTTCATTTACTCTGTTTTTCTAGCCAAACTATCCCATTTTGTTTAATGAGGCTCTGAGTTTTTCTGGTTTTGGGTTTTCAAAAAATAGACCAAGTTGATCCACACTTAGATTCACTGTTTGATGTTGCCAAGAAGAAAGAGGGACTAAGTTGATCCATGTACTGAGCTTAATGAACATCATTGGTACTTTCTGTGTAACAAGATTAGTATTAGTAGGACATGGGGAACAGACCAAGATTTGCATGTTTTTTCATCATTTTAGAAAGTTCTTGCACATAATCCTAGAAATCATTGATTTGTTGATTTCTTGTCAGTTAGCTTAAAAATTCCATAAATGAGCTTTGGAGTTAGTTTTGGATTTAGCAACCAACCTATCCTTGAAAATATGCAATTTTTCAGCTAGCTTGAGCAGATTTAAGTCAATATCAAGCACGATCCTTTCCTTATAAAACCTCTAATAATCAATCTAATGGCTATATGCAGTAATTTTTGTTGGAAAATAAGGAGATAAAGTATTTTATTTTATTTCCAATAAAGGAATTTCTAAGCTACTTCTGATGCATATTCTGTGATTTTATTCATTGAAGACTTGAAAGTTTGGTTATCAATTTTCTTTATTTCTTATAATTTAATCTTCATTTTATTCTGAGACATTACATACATTTTATTTTCACTTTGTGTATTCTCTGCATTTTGCGAACACTGGGCAACCCTATTTCTAGAGGCATTTACTCAAGTAGTTCAAGCACTACCTGTAAACATAAGCATATTTTTTAGATTGTTCCAAATGAATGATTGTATATATGCATTTAGTTGTAATATTTATTTAGGCTTGTATTACATTTCCATGAATTAACTTCCAGATTAGTCCTATTGCAATATGTAATATAAATATGTTTGATGTTGCCAGGATTTCATATTTTGGTATTTAATTAACAGATGTTATTTATATTTCAGGATATATGTTAAAATGTTTCCAAATTGATATTTTCCAGCCATTATGATTAATGAGTAGAAACTTTCAATTCCTGTGCTTGTCTCGGTAAGGTCCTTTGTGTCTAGCACAAAGGATTCTGTCGTGTGATTATGTTTTTCCAACTGTGAAATATTAGTCTTTTGTTTGGAAAAATGTGCACCACTAGTACTTGCTTGCGACCTTTCATCCATCTATATGAGCTGTCCAAGGGTCCCTAGTAGAACTTTGCATCACATTTTCCTTCTAAAATTTTGTTTTTTTAATGGTGGTGGTATTTTAGCAGAAATCAAGAGCTCTTCATAAAATACCAACAAGGTCTAGAAAAATAAGATGATCTTGGAAGATGATCATAATATAAGATTAAAATGAGCTGACAATGATTCTATATATTGTAGCAACTTTTAGTTTTCTATTTTTCTGATATTTTACTGATGTTTTGTTATTTTAATCTACATATTTGAATGAAGATTCCAAATAGTGCAGTACGTGTTGATTTGCAGAAAGATTATTGAATCATTCTTTTACGTGTTGTTTAAGGAGCTGTGTTGTTGAACTGCAACGTATCTTGCTAAGGTATGTCCATAGAATTCAGAATTTTTTTTAACATTTGACGTATACAAATCGTACATTTTTTTAAATAAATTGTTTGTAGTATGTTTTCTCTACCTTATAAGGTTAGGTGTAGAAACTAGAGCAATATAAAAAGAGGACAAAATATTTTAGCAGTGGAAGACTACTCATCATTTTAAATCAATTGAATCATCAACATGCTAGATATTAAATTTTAAATTATAGAGTTCAACATTACAAGAAAATATTTTGCTATTGCTATATTCAAAGACCTCATGTAATGTTTGTGACCCTATAAATTATTTTTAGTATGTTTTCAATAATCTAGCAGTGGAAGACTACTCGTCATTTTAAATCAATTGAATCATCGCCATGCTAGATTTTAAATTTTAAATTATAGAGAAACATTACAAGAAAATATTTTGCTATTGCTATATTCAAAGATCTCATGTAATGTTTGTGACCCTATAAATTATTTTTTTAGTATGTTTTTAATAATTTACTAAATAAAGCTTTAGCATGCTATGAGGGTCTATTCTCATTAGACTAGTCAAACTCCATTGACTTTTCTTATGTTAAGTACCTTTAAATTTAATTTATCTTGAAGTTGGTTTGGTATCATTGTAAACTATTTCTGGACATTCTATTTTTTAAGTCAATACTTAAGAATCAAAGATATATTCAATGATATACAATGAGATTGGTTTGAAATATGTTAATATTTGAAAATTAAAACTTAGATTAATTGGAATTTGTTTGAAAGATGTGTTTTGAAAAGTTGAGAATGATTCTAGTGCATGATTATTATATGGTTTTTGTGTGAAAATTTTAATCATTCAAATTATGAGTTAATTCAAATTTTACATCCTTAATATCCATTGAGTATTATGGAGAACATTATTTTATGTGCTTAAAGGGATATAATATCTCATTGAATCTTATGATGCATCCTAGTACACTCACGGATTAGAGTTAAAATATACATTAAACTCCTATGACATGCCTACTATTGTTATTCATACATCATGATTAAATGGATGTGACTCTTTGTCATGCTTATAATGGATTTTGATATATATGATGTGTAATGGAGTTGAATTGCATATATGGGATACTATGGACAATGAATATAATTATGTACGTGTAAAGCTTGCATCATGATTTGTGTGTATAAGGGTGGAATGACATATATAGCATAGTATGAACAATGAATATCATCCTATTTTTGTGTAGCTTGCATGATGGTTGGTGTGCTTGTTCATAAGGCATGTGGTTAGTGATATTCACTCTTGTTCACCATGATTTTATGGCCTTGATGTGAAGGATCTAATGACATGTAATGCCATTATATATATCATGTAGTTTTTATATGGGATTTCTTGAAGTTTTTATCGAACTCTGTTGTATTCCTAGTGTGTTTGTCAAATGATGATTTGTATGGATTTTGCATGGTTGATAGAAATTGATTCTTCTACATGACGATTGTACATTGTTTTTTGAAGGATTTGATGAAATATATATAATTGAGTTATGTATTTTCTTTGGAGGTTCTAATGGTATATATGTCAGCATTGTATTAGTTTTGTTAGAAGGTTGCGTCAAACTTGTATGGTATGTGTAACGTGATTGTTCATCAATCATGGTTTTGATAGAATGTGGTGTATATTGTGTATGAATATGGCAGTATTTTATAGATGTCATTGTATCTATGTGATGTTCAGCAATCACTGTTTTGATAGAATGTGGTGTATATTGTGTATGAATATGGCAATATTTTATAGATGTCATCGTATCTATGTGATTCTTATATCATTATGAGTTTGCAGTAATCTTCTATTGTTTTCCTAGTGTGTTTATTCATGTGTTGTAGCTAGTGACATTTGCTTGTGCATGAGGATTATACAAATTTTACATGAAGGGTAGGGTTGCATCAAACTCATATGGATTACATAATGTTCTGGTTTATACATCATGATTGATGTAATGCACTATCCTATACAATAATTGTATAGCTTGTGTAAAGGGTCTAATGACTATGATTAGCTTGTATGGGTTCTATTTGAATGTTTGAATGGAAAATGTCATTGTTATTTGGATTTTGTGCAAAGAGTTGAATGTCATGTCATTGAGCTATATGGGTTTTTTTTATAGTTGTACAAAACTATTATGGTTTGCAGGGTGTTCT
Organism: Thuja plicata; assembly: GCA_018584345.1. Taxonomy (NCBI): domain Eukaryota; kingdom Viridiplantae; phylum Streptophyta; class Pinopsida; order Cupressales; family Cupressaceae; genus Thuja; species Thuja plicata. The sequence continues at coordinate 641,474 of MU227309.1, forward strand.
TATCCTTGCATCATGATTGAGTGACATTTAATTTTTAGTAGGGTAATTGCATAATTTTTGTGTGAAGAGTCGAGTGACATATGCCATCGAGTTGTATGTTTTTGTTTAAAGTTTACATAAAACTAATGTGTTGATTTTATTGCAGCTATGGTTAGAATCTACCGACTGACATAATTATCATAAAGGTTGTGATAATATGATATTATTGTTGATAAATAATAATAATTATATTGATAATATAATTATTTTGGTAATATAATTAAATAGGTAATATAGTTATTATTGTTATATTTAAATGCAATACAAAGACATTAAATCAAGAACACCAAGATAGTGTAACACAACTCCTTCAACATTATGAATGACAATTTACAACTTGAAGCTAACATATGCTTCAACTCCAGGTTGGCATCGTGGAGATTGTCTGAACTGACTTACTCAAGTAAATGCTTACAATGAATACCCTCAGGGATCACTATGGTAGTCTACAACTCTTAGACCCAACAAGAAACCCTTCTATGCATATTTCGTATACACAGTGAACTTATTACAATGCTTGCCTTGACAGATCTACTCTATTCAACAATAACCAAGAAGCTCCTTGCTATGATGTATATTGATTACAAACTTCTAACCTCTCCGTCTAACTTTAAAGCTTAAGGCATCCAGCCTTTTATAAAACCAACTTTGATTGCATCGTCATATCGCACTGTTGGATCTCAGCATACGCCAAGCCCCATCAGATGATTCTCCATCCGCGTTGAAGCCTCAATCCAAATCATTGAGGATTCACCCAATCAAAGACTCAGCTCGCCTTCTAGCTCATCATCTTGTCGCAGCCCAAGGGAACATTCTCCGCATTGCATGGGGAATTCTTTACAAGGGTCTTCAACCGCTAGATTTTGAAATCGCATCCATTCGTCGACTAACTGCACAAACATTGGATTCTCCCCTTCAACTCATATACATTTTTAGATTCGAATATATTGCAACAATGCCTTTTAGGGGTCATTTCACACCCAATCCAATTGATATATTTCCATTGTCAAGCTCAAGAGTTCACCTTTTGCCATTTCGCAGTCACTACATTCACCCCCACTCAACTCATGGCGACACCCTCGACGCTGATATGCTAACACCTTGCAGACACATGGGAGTTGATGCACCCCAACTCACTTTGGCTCCAATGAGTTCCCTGACTCGAGGAACTGCATGAATTTCTCCTCGTCCCTCCACAAGGTCTTGTCGTGTTCCCAGCTCGCTGCTTCAGGATCTGTTCCTTGCCACACTACCAAAAACTCCCAGAAAACTCTTTTCCCATGGGTTTTTGAACACATAACTTTCACCAGAGCAACTCGTCGATCGGGGTTGTCCATCACATTTGCTAGACCCCGAGTAGGAACGTTGCGTACCAATCTAATTGATAGATTCTCATTGCCAAGCATAAGAGTTCACCTTTTGCCTTTGACAAAAGTCTGCCCATTTCACGATCACTACATTCACCCCCACTCAACTCATGGCGACACCCTCGACGCCGATATGCCAGCACCTTGCAGACATATGGGTGTTGATACACCCCAACTCACTTTGGCTCCAATGAGTTCCCCGACTCAAGGAACTACATGACTTTCTCCTTGTCCCTCTACAAGGTCTCGCCACGTTCCCAGCTTGCTGCTTCGGGATCAATTCCTTGCCACACTACCAAAAACTCCTGGAAAAATGTTTTCCCATGGGTTTTTGAATGCATAGCTTTCACCAGAGCAACTCGTCGATCAGGTTTGTCCATCACATTTTTTGGACCCCGAGTAGGAACGTTGCATATCAAATCTTCCTTGTCAGCACAATGTGAATGCAACTGTGAAACATGAAAGACAAGATGAATGTGAAGATGCATAGGCAAATTCAACTTATACGCCACTGGTCCAACTTTCTTCATGACCTCAAATGGGCCATCTCATTTCACACTAAGGATGTGCTCAATCCTTTTGGTACCTTAAATTTAATTGGGTCCATGCGTAGCAACACCTTGTCGCCCACTTGAAAGTCCACCTTCCTGCCATGTAAGTCTGCAAACCTCTTCATTCGATCTACTACTTGGGTGAGGTGATACCTCGTCAAATCAAATTTTTCATTCCAACTCGATACAAGCCCGACCACATCAACATTGGGTCCTTTATAGCCCTTCATCACCGTATGGGGCGTGAGCGGCTGCTGCCTAGTAGCTAGCTCAAATGGGGAAAACTTGGTTGATCCACTTTTCTGCATATTGTAGTTGAAATGGACCGCATCAAGCAACTTTGGCCAGTTGCTCTAATCGGTTGTCACAAAGTGATGCAGATAATCCTCCAGTACCGCATTGATGTGCTTAGTTTACCCATCTGTTTGAGGATGGTAGCTTGTTCTCATCAATAGCCGCGTGAGCATCTGCTGCCTAGTAGCTAGCTCAAATGGGGAAAACTTGGTTGATCCTCTTTTCTACATATTGTAGTTGAAATGGGCGACATCAAGCAACCTTGGCTAGTTGCTCTGATCTGTTGTCACAAAGTGACGCAAATAATCTTCTAGCACCGCATTGATGTGCTCAGTCTGCCCATCCATTTGAGGATGGTAGCTTGTTCTCATCAATAGATGTGTGCCAATCAACTTGAATAGCTCACTCCAAAAATTTGATGTGAACCTTGGATCTCTGTCAGATACAATATTAAGGGGCACTCCCCAATTTTTTACTATGTTCTTTAAAAAGTACTCAGCTGCTAGCTCTGCATTGCAAGGCTGCGCACAAGGCACAAAGACCGCATACTTGTTGAACCTATCAAAAACAACTAGAATGCTGGAGAACCCACCAACATTTGATATGTGTGATGTGAAGTCCATGCTTACGCTTGCCTAAGGCCGCACTGGCACTGGAAGAGGCTATAGCAATCTCGTTGGCTCAGAGCCCCTGACAGGTGGTATCAGAGCCATCTGATTCAGCGGCGTGCTATACTACTGAAGATCTTCAAGGTTTCAAGAAAGTAAATATTTCATGGAAAGCACTGAGGATATGGTTTCGGATCAACCGATGCATGATGGCGTGCGGATGGGACATGGCTCAGCCACTCACCAACCTTGCACCAGAGACTAGCTGCAAGAGCTGGAATAACGCGTTGGTGAACTTGAAGTGCCCGAGCTAAATAACTGAGATGTGAATCTTGAAGTTGGATATGCCGACATACAAGATGATTTGACCAAGTTGTAGGATTCTCTTGAAGTTCTTGCTCGAAGAGGCTAAGTTCTTACACGATAGATAGGTGTTGCACAACTCTCTGCTGGTGAAAAGTCGCTCACATAGTTCGAAGACTTTGATGCTCATCAGCTCCTATGATGGGGATCGCGATGACAAAACCCTTGACAACTTCCTCTAGGATGCTGAAGAGTTCTTGTGAAGCACAAGTAAAGAAAGTGACAACGTGCTTCATTGGCAGCGCAAAGTTGTGGTGGCATACCCATTTAGCCGATGAAAGAGTTGGTAAAACTATGTGGTTGATGAAGTCTTGGCCCGAGCTGAAAAATGCTCTCCAAGATCAATTCCACCTAGGAAATGCGAATAGGGTCATCCGAGCCCGCTTCGATGAATTAAATCATTCTAGAAAGGTACGAGATTATGTCCTAGCTTTCCAAGTCATGTGCAACCTCCAACCTTGGGCTGCTGAGGAATTATGACAAGAAAAGGTCCAAACACTTGCAGAGGTTGTGACTATGACTGACAGTCTATTGGATTATAAGGGTGATGCTGCTAGAGGTTTTGGTGGAGTGAGATTCGACACGAGAGATCACCGCAAGGCCTTTAGGCCGAAGAATGATCGGCGTCCCCCATACCAGAAGCTAGCAGATCCAAAGAGCAAGTCAAAATACAACAATGGGAATGGCTCAAAGAAAGGCAAGAATCTAGCCCCTGTGAAGGATAAAAAGCCAGAAAGAGAAAAGAACTATTTCATATGCGGCCGACATGATCATTGGGCTCGGGAGTGTCCAGACAGAGGTCGAGTTAACTCAATCCTATCTAATGTGCCAAGATTCTAGAAATGGGCGCGTTGAAACTGTTGAACGTCATGCAAGATGGTGTCAAACAAAAAGGGAATCCATGTATTGCGAGCCGTCATGATCTATGCTACTTGGAGACGTTCTTTGGAGGCAAGAAAGTCTTGGCTATGATCGATTCTGGCACAACCCATAACTACATGTTTGTAAGTAAAGTGAAGTCCTTAGGTTTGAAAATGGATCCTACTGAATCTATCTTTAAGGCTGTGATTGCTCCAGCACAAAAATTAAGTGGGGATATCAAGAATTCTATTATACGAGTTGGGTCTTGGCAAGCCCCTATTAATCTTTTTGCAATTGATATGAAAGAATTCAAACTAATCCTTGGGTAGGAGTTCTTAAGGCAAGCAATAGTGGTCATTTCCCCTCACTTGGGTTGTGTACTGATGTTGGATCTGACACATCCAGGGCATTGTTCCAACAGTGCGCTATGATGACTCTAACCGAGTCTTGAGTGCATTGAGTTTAAAAAGAGTAGCAAGAAAAGGTAAAGGCAAGTTGTTCTTGGCTTCCTTGCTCGCTGATTGGGATGAAGCAAAACCCTCTGAGTCTTCAAATCCCACAGCGGTGTAAGAGGTCATGAATTGCTTCATTGATGTGATGCCAGATCATCTTCTAGTCATTTTACCACCAAGGCATTATGTTGATCATGGAATTGAGCTAGAGACCGGAGCTAGACCACCTGCTCGAGCTCCTTATCATCTTTCTGCACCCGAAATGGCTGAGTTAAAAAGATATTTAAGTGAGCTTGCAGAGGTTGGTTATCTACGGTTGTCTCACTCACCTTATGCGGCCCCAATGTTGTTTCAATGAAACAAAGATGGATCACTTTGGCTTTGTGTTGACTATTGAGCTCTCAACAAATTAACTATCAAGAACAAGAATCCACTGCCTCTTATCACAGATAGCTTCGATCGGCTCGTGGAGGTGCGGTACCTAACCAAGCTCAATCTGAGGCAAGGTTATTATTAGATCCATATTGCTGTGGGTGATAAAGAGAAGACTGCCATAACAAGTTGTTACAAATCATATGAGTTTTTTGTCATGTCTTTCGGCTTGACCAACGCCCCAGCTACCTTTAGCACTTTGATGAATGATATCTTTTGGCCTTTGTTCGATCGTTGTGTTGTTGTCTACTTGGATGACATCTTGATATACAACAAGACGTTGGCAGAGCATAAGGAGAAGCTCGTCAAAGTGTTTTCTCTATTGTGGACGCATGGGCTCTTTGTCAAGAAAGAGAAATGTGTGTTTGCACAAGAGGAAGTGCAGTTCTTGGGCCATGTTGTTGGACACGACATGATCAGGCCTGATCCAGAAAATTTGATTGCAATTCAAGAGAGGGAACTGTTAAAGAACATCCATAAGGTATGCCAATTTTTGGGTTTAGCTAATTACTATCGTAAGTTTGTGATGAGTTATTAGAAAATTGTGAGTTATCTCACAGATTTTCTTAAGAAAGATAGAAGTTGGAAATGGGGCCAGAAGTAGCAAGATGCTTTTGAATTGCTTAAGGAGAAGTTGACTACGGAGTGAGTACTTGCTCTGCCTAGATATAATGATCCCTTCAAGGTTCAGACCGATGCATCCAACTTTGCCATTGGGCATGTTTTGATGTAGCATGGTCACCCCGTTGCAATCGAATCAAGGAAGCTGAATAATCGGGAAAGGAACTACCCTTAAAAACTTTTACTCAACTCTTTGTATTCACTATACTGTATTAACCGACTGAGTAGATTGATTATTCCAAACATATAGTATCAATGTTGAAAGATAAATGCATGTAAAATAAAAATCAATGTTCTATATATGAATAAAAATCAATGTTCCATTTCTCATTTCATGCCAAAAAGACTAAAGCCAAGATCGGTTTCTAGGTGGCAACGACAATCATCTCATATCATTTGTGATAAGAGTGGTACTGTGTTGGCATTATGATGGATTTTGTAGTTGAGGTGATGAATTTGAGTTTGTCATTGATGGCAGCTCCACAACTCTATTGCAGATACAGATGGACAAGATGAATAGGTGAAGCAGTTTATACTAAGTGTTCCAACCGATTAACAAGAAGACAATAACATAAACTATTTTGAGTAACGACCAAGTTTGTGAGCACATTGGGAGTGTTGGTCCAATGGAAATATAATGGAAAGGATGTGTACTGAGAGGGGGAGGGGTGAATCAGTATCCTTAAAAACTTTTAATCAACTCTTTGCATTCACTATACTATATTAACTGACTGAGTAGATTGCTTATTCCAAACATATAGTATCAATGTTCCATTTCTCATTTCATGCCAAAAAGACTAAAGCCAAGATTGGTTTCTAGGTGGCAACGACAATCATCTCATATCATTTGTGATAAGAGTGGTACTGTGTTGGCATTATGATGGATTTTGTAGTTGAGGTGACAAGTTTGAGTTTGTCATTGATGGTAGCTCCACAGCTCTGTTGCAGATACTTATCGAAAAGATGAATAGGTGAAGCAGTTTATACTAAGTGTTCTGACCGATTAACAAGAAGACAATAACATAAAGTGTTTTGAATAGTGACCGAGTTTGCGAGCACATTGGGAGTGTTGGCCCAATGGAAATATAATGGAAAGGATGTGTACTGAGAGGGGGAGGGGTGAATCATTACCCTTAAAATATTTTAGTCAACTCTTTGCATTCACTGTACTGTATTAACCGAATGAGTAGATTGCTTATTCCAAACATATAGTATCAATGTTCCATTTCTCATTTCATGCAAAAAAGACTAAAGCCAAGACCGGTTTCTAGGTGGCAACGACAATTGTCTCATATCATTTGTGATAAGAGTGGTAATGTGTTGGCATTATGATGTATTTTGTAGTTGAGGTGATGAGTTTGAGTTTGTCATTGATGGTAGCTCCACAACTCTGTTGCAGATACTGATCGACAGGATGAATAGGTGAAGCAGTTTATACTAAGTGTTCCGACTGATTAACAAGAAGACAATAACATAAAGTGTTTTGAGTAGCGACCAAGTTTTCAAGCACATTAGGAGTGTTGGCCCAATGCAAATATAATGGAAAGGATGTGTACTGAGAGGGGGAGGGGTAAATCAGTACCCTTAAAAATTTTTAGTGAACTCTTTGCATTCACTGTATTGTATTAACTGACTGAGTAGATTTCTTATTCCAAACATATAGTATCAATGTTCCATTTCTCATTTGATGCGAAAAAGACTAAAGCCAAGATCAATTTCTAGGTGGCAATGACAATCATCTCATATCATTTGTGATAAGAGTGGTACTGTGTTGGCATTATGATGGATTTTGTAGTTGAGGTGATGAGTTTGAGTTTGTCATTAATGGAAGCTCCACAACTTTGTTGCAGACACCGATCGACAGGATGAATAGGTGAAGCAATTTATACTAAGTGTTCCGACTGATTAACAAGAAGACAATAACATAAAGTGTTTTGAGTAGCGACCGAGTTTGCGAGCACATTGCGAGTGTTGGCCCAATGGAAATATAATGGAAAGGATGTGTACTGAGAGGGGGAGGGGTGAATCAGTACCCTTAAAAACTTTTAGTCAACTCTTTGCATTCACTTTACTATATTAACCGACTGAGTAGATTTCTTATTCCAAACATATAGTATCAATGTTCCATTTCTCATTTCATGCCAAAAAGACTAAAGCCAGATCGGTTTCTAGCTGGCAACGACAATCATCTCATATAATTTGTGACAAGAGTGGTACTATGTTGGCATTATGATGGATTTTGTAGTTGAGGCGATGAGTTTGAGCTTGTCATCGATGGTAGCTCCACAACTCTGTTGCAGATACCGATCGACAAGATGAATAGGTGAAGCAGTTTATACTAAGTGTTTTGACCAATTAACAAGAAGACAATAACATAAATCATTTTGAGTAGGGACAGATTTTATGAGCACATTGGGAGTGTTGGCCCAATGGAAATATAATGGAAAGGATGTGTACTGAGAGGGGGAGGGGTGAATCAGTACCCTTAAAACCTTTTAGTCAATTCTTTACATTCACTGTACAGTATTAATCGAATGAGTAGATTGCTTATTCCAAACATATAGTATCAATGTTCCATTTCTCATTTCATGCCAAAAAAACTAAATCCAAGACTGGTTTCTAGGTGGCAACGACAATCGTCTCATATCATTTGTGATAAGAGTGGTAATGTGTTGGCATTATGATGTATTTTGTAGTTGAGGTGATGAGTTTGAGTTTGTCATTGATGGCAGCTCCACAACTCTGTTGCAGATGCTGATCGACAGGATGAATAGGTGAAGCAGTTTATACTAAGTGTTCCGACCGATTAACAAGAAGACAATAATATAAAGTGTTTTGAGTAGCGATCAAGTTTGCGAGCACATTGGGAGTGTTGGCCTAATGGAAATATAATGGAAAGGATGTGTACTGAGAGGGGGATGGGTGAATCAGTACCCTTAAAAACTTTTAGTCAACTCTTTGCATTCACTGTATTGTATTAACTGACTGAGTAGATTGCTTATTCCAAACATATAGTATCAATGTTCCATTTCTCATTTCATTGCAAAAAGACTAAAGCCAAGATTGATTTCTAGGTGGCAACGACAATCATCTCATATCATTTGTGATAAGAGTGGTACTGTGTTGGCATTATGATGGATTTTGTAGTTGAGGTGATGAGTTTGAGTTTGTCATTAATGGTAGCTCCACAACTCTATTGCAGACACCGATCAACAGGATGAATAGGTGAAGCAATTTATGCTAAGTGTTTTGAATGATTAACAAGAAGACAATAACATAAAGTGTTTTGAGTAGCGACCAAGTTTGTGAGAACATTGGGAGTGTTGGCCCAATGGAAATATAATGGAAAGGATGTGTATTGAGAGGGGGAGGGGTGAATCAGTACCCTTAAAAACTTTTAGTCAACTCTTTGCATTCACTGTACTATATTAACCGACTAAGTAGATTGCTTATTCCAAACATATAGTATCAATATTCCATTTCTCATTTCATGCCAAAAAGACTAAAGCCAATATCAGTTTCTAGGTGGCAACGACAATCATCTCATATCATTTGTGATAAGAGTGGTACTGTGTTAGCATTATGATGGATTTTGTAGTTGAGGTGATGAGTTTGAGTTTGTCATTGATGGCAGCTCCACAACTCTATTGCAGATATCGATCAACAAGATGAATGGGTGAAGCAATTTATACTAAGTGTTCCGACTGATTAAAAAGAAGACAATAACATAAAGCATTTTGAGTAGCGACTGATTTTGCGAGCACATTAGGAGTGTTGGCCCAATAGAAATATAATGGAAAGAATGTGTACTGAGAGGGGGAGGGGTGAATCAGTACCCTTAAAAACTTTTAGTCAACTCTTTGCATTCACTATACTGTATTAACCGACTGAGTAGATTGCTTATTCCAAAAATATAGTATCAATGTTCCATTTCTTATTTCATGCCAAAAAGACTAAAGCCAAGACCGGTTTCTAGGTGGCAACAACAATTGTCTCATATCATTTGTTATAAGAGTGGTACTATGTTGGAATTATGATGGATTTTGTAGTTGAGGTGATGAGTTTGAGTTTGTCATTGATGGCAGCTCTACAACTTTGTTGTAGATACCTATAGACAGGATGAATAGGTGAAGTAGTTTATACTAAGTGTTCCGACTGATTAAAAAGAAGATGATAACATAAAGTGTTTTGAGTAGCAACCAAGTTTGTGAGCACATTGGGAGTGTTGGTCCAATGGAAATATAATGGAAAGGATGTGTACTAAGAGGGGGAGGGGTGAATCAGTACCCTTAAAGAATTTTAGTCAACTCTCTACATTCACTATACTATATTAACCGAATGAGTAGATTGCTTATTCCAAACATATAGTATCAATGTTCCATTTTCTCATTTCATGCCAAAAAGACTAAAGCCAAGATCGGTTTCTAGGTGGCAACGACAATCGTCTCATATCATTTGTAATAAGACTGGTATTGTGTTGGCATTATGATGGATTTTTTAGTTGAGGTGGTGAGTTTGAGTTTGTCATTGATGGTAGATCCACAACTCTGTTGTAGATACCGATCGACTAGATGAATAGGTGAAGCAGTTTATACTAAGTGTTCTGACCAATTAACAAGAAGACAATAACATAAAGTGTTTTGAGTAGTGACCGAGTTTGCGAGCACATTGGGAGTGTTGGCCCAATGGAAATATAATGGAAAGGATGTGTACTAAGAGGGGGAGGGGTGAATCATTACCCTTAAAAACTTTAGTCAACTCTTTGCATTCACTGTACTATATTAACCAGCTGAGTAGATTACTTATTGCAAACATATAGTATCAATGTTCCATTTCTCATTTCATGCCAAAAAGACTAAAGCCAAGATCGGTTTCTAGGTGGCAACGACAATCGTCTCATATCATTTGTGATAAGACTGGTACTGTGTTGGCATTATGATGGATTTTGTAGTTGATGTGACGAGTTTGAGTTTGTCATTGATGGCAGATCCACAACTCTGTTGCAGATACCGATCGAAAAGATCAATAGGTGAAGCAGTTTATACTCAGTGTTCCGATCGATTAATAAGAAGACAATAAAATAAAGCATTTTGAGTAGCGACCGAGTTTGCGATCACATTGGGAGTGTTGGTCCAATGGAAATATAATGGAAAGGATGTGTACTGAGAGGGGGAGGGGTGAATCAGTACCCTTAAAAACTTTTAGTCAAGTCTTTGCATTCACTGTACTATATTAATTGACTGAGTTGATTGCTTATTCCAAACATAAAGTATCAATGTTCTATTTCTTATTTCATGCCAAAAAGACTAAAGCCAAGACCGGTTTCTAGGTGGCAATGAAAATTGTCTCATATCATTTGTGATAAGAGTGGTACTGTGTTGGCATTATGATGGATTTTGTAGTTGAGGTGATGAGTTTGAGTTTGTCATTAATGGCAGCTCCACAACTCTGTTGCAGATACCGATCAACAGGATGAATAGGTGAAGTAGTTTATACTAAGTGTTCTGACTAATTAACAAGAAGACAATAACATAAAGTGTTTTGAGTAGCGACTGAGTTTTTGAGCACATTGGGAGTGTTGGCACAATGGAAATATAATGGAAAGGATGTGTACTGAGAGGGGGAGGGGTGAATCAGTACCCTTAAAAAATTTTAGTCAACTCTTTGCATTCAGTGTACTGTATTAACCGACTGAGTAGATTGCTTATTCCAAACATATAGTATCAATGTTCCATTTCTCATTTCATGCCAAAAAGACTAAAGCCAAGATCAATTTCTAGTTGGCAATGACAATCGTCTCATATCATTTGTGATAAGGGTGGTACTATGTTGGCATTATGATGGATTTTGTAATTGAGGTGATGAGTTTGAGTTTGTCATTGATGGTAGCTCCACAACTCTGTTGTAGATACCGATCGACAGGATGAATAGGTGAAGCAATTTATACTAAGTGTTCTGACCGATTAACAAGAAGACAATAACATAAAGTTTTTTGAGTAGAGACCAATTTTGCGAGCACATTGGGAGTGTTGGCCCAATGGAAATATAATGGAAAGGATGTGTACTGAGAGGGGGAGGGGTGAATCAGTACCCTTAAAAACTTATAGTCAACTCTTTGCATTCACTGTACTGTATTAACCAACTTAGTATATTGCTTATTCCAAACATATAGTATCAATGTTGAAACATAAATGCATGTAAAATAAAAATCAATGTTCCATATATGAATAAAAATCAATGTTCCATTTCTCATTTCATGCCAAAAAGACTAAAGCCAAGATCGGTTTCTAGGTGGCAACGACAATCATCTCATATCATTTGTGATAAGAGTGGTACTGTTTTGGAATGATGATGGATTTTGTAGTTGAGGTGATGAGTTTGATTTTGTCATTGATGGAAGCCCCACAACTCTGTTGAAGTTACTGATCAATAGGTTGAATAGGTTAAGCAATTTATACTAAGTGTTCCGACCGATTAACAAGAAGATAATAACATAAAGTGTTTTGAGTAGCGACCGATTTTGCGAGCACATAGGGAGTGTTGGCCCAATGGAAATATAATGGAAAGGATGTGTACTAAGAGGGGGAGGGGTGAATTAGTACCCTTAAAAACTTTTAGTCAACTCTTTGCATTCACTGTATTGTATTAACCGACTAAGTAGATTGCTTATTCCAAACATATAGTATCAATGCTGAAAGATAAATGCATGTAAAATAAAAATCAATGTTCCATATATGAATAAAAATCAATGTTCCATTTCTCATTTCATGCCGAAAAGACTAAAGCCAAGATCAGTTTCTAGGTGGCAACGACAATCTTTTCATATCATTTGTGATAAGAATAGTACTGTGTTGGCATTATGATGGATTTTGTAGTTGAGGTGATGAGTTTGAGTTTGTCATTGATGGCCACTCCACAACTCTGTTAGATTTGGTGAATAGGTTGTAGATACCGATCGACGGGATGAATAGGTGAAGCAGTTTATACTAAGTGTTCCGACCGATTAACAAGAAGACAATAACATAAAGTTTTTTGAGTAGCGGCCGAGTTTGCGAGCACATTGGGAGTGTTGGCCCAATGACAATATAATGGAAAGGATGTGTATTGAGAGGGGGAGGGGTGAATCAGTACCCTTAAAACCATTTAGTCAACTCTTTGCATTCAATGTACTATATTAATCGACTGAGTAGATTGCTTATTCCAAACATATATTATCAATGCTGAAAGATAAATACATGTAAAATAAACATTACACAACAATGAAAATAAGTACTCTTGACACTAGTATATTGGTATCGCAGAAAACCCCTGTTAGAAGGTAAAATTTGCGGTGGGGATGAGACCCATAAAACTTCACTAATGCAGTAATAAAGATAGCCTATTAAAGCTTTACAAAAAGACTAAATCCAAGATCGGTTTCTAGGTGGCAACAACAATCATCTCATATCATTTTTGATAAGAGTGGTACTATGTTGGCATAATGATGGATTTTGTAGTTGAGGTGATTAGTTTGAGTTTTTCATTGATGGCACCTCCACAACTCTGTTATATTTGGTGAATAGGTTGCAGATACCAATCAATAGGATGAATAGGGGGAATAAAAATCAATGTTCCATTTCTCATTTCAAGCCAAAAAGACTAAATCCAAGATCAGTTTCTAGGAAGCAACGACAATCGTCTCATATCATTTGTGATAAGAGTGGTACTGTGTTGGCATTATGATGGATTTTGTAGTTGAGGTGATGAGTTGGAGTTTGTCATTGATGGCAGCTCCACAACTCTGTTAGATTTGGTGAATTGGTTGCAGATACTGATCGACAAGATGAATAGGCACGAAGCAGTTTATACTAAGTGTTCTGATTGATTATCAAGAAGAAAATAACATAAAGTGTTTTGAGTAGCGACTGAGTTTGTGAGCACGTTGGGAATGTTGGCCCAATGGAAATATAATGGAAAGGATTTGTACTAAGAGGGGGAGGGGTGAATCATTACCCTTAAAAAATTTTAGTCAACTCTTTGCATTCACTGTACTGTATTAACCGACTAAGTAGAATGCTTATTCCGAACATTTAGTATCAATGTTGAAAGATAAATTCATGTAAAATAAAAATTACACATACATGAAAATAAGTACTCTTGACACTAGTATGTTGGTATCGCAGAAAACCCCTATTAGAAGGTAAAAACTGCGGTGGGGATGAGACCCACAAAACTTCACTACTGCAGTAATAAAGATAGTCTGTTAAAGCTTTACAAAATGATCACTTCTGATGATCTTACCCTGTTAGGAGTAACAAAAAGATCGACTAGATCTACCCCGTGTGAGGATTTAGAAACACAATCTTTGTCTGCACTCAGTTAAGAGATTTACAATAAGATGGTTAAGTCTACTCTGTTAAGAGATTTAGAGTTCTATTACAATTTTTAGACAGTAACAGAAAGTTGATCTCTGAAACATATACAATCTCAAAATTGTTGATACAGATCCATTAAGTTCATAATGTAATTCACCTCAATGTGACTGATAATACCTTATGTTTTGTTATGCTTGGTAGCCTTGCCTTAGTTTTGTAAACTAATTTTTGCAATGTGGTCTCTATCCTTGAATCCCTTGTTTGATCTCTGATGTCTGTAGTATGGAAGCTACTTGATCATTTCTTGATCAACATACTTAACAAAAATTGACATCTATACAATTATATATCAAAATGATGTGACCTAATTAAGGCTCAACATTTACATCCTTACCCTAAGATCAACGGTGTACAAAGTTTACGTTGATCATCTACACATAGGAGACATAAACAAATAAGAGGTTTAGAGTTCTATTAAAATTGTTAGAGAGTAACAAAAAGTTGATTTGAAACGTATACAATCTCATAATTGTTGATAGAGATCCATTAAGTTCATAAAGTGATTCACCTCAATGTGACTAATATTACCTTCTGCTTTGTTCTGCTTGGTAGCCTTGTCTTAGTTCTATAAAGTGATTTCTGCAATGTGGTCTTTATCCTTGAATCCCTTGTTTGATCTCTGATGTCTGTACTATGGCAGCTACTTGATCATTTCTTGATCAACATACTTAACAAAAATTGACATCTATACAATTATATATCAAAACGATGTGACCTAATTAAGGCTCAACATTTACATCCTTAACCTAAGATCAATGGTGTACACAGTTTACCTTGATCATCTACACATAGGAGACATAAACAATTAATGCTGTAAATTCATAATTAATGTCCTTGATCGTTTAAACTGTTAACTAGACCAGCTTAAAAGTTGTTACATATATTAATGTGCCTTAACAAACTTTTATGTGGACTTTGTTCCACTCGGTTAATGTTATTCCTTAGTGCTAGGTGTATACTGTGTATCTCAGTTATACTAGTGTCCGGTTATGGTGTGTAGCTCAGTGTTGTCTGCGCTTGGTATAGTCTGTTAACTGTGGGCGTGATCAGTGCTCTCGGTTAACTCTGCACTTCGGTGATATAAATTGATTGTGTTGTGTTGACTCTATCACCGACTGCCTATTATGTCTAGTTGATAACTAATGACAACTTCAATGTGCAATTGGAGTAACATTCTCCCCCTTTGACATTAGTATCAAAAACTTAGTATTGTACATAATATACTAAACTGTACATGATGACTCCCCCTTTGTACATGCTCCCCCTATGTATATACTTGGTATATGTATATGAACAATCTGATTGTGTTATCCCCCTTGTACTATACATATATACATAAGTTTCCTCCTTTTTTGAAATAATGACAAAAGGTGTAGAACTTACAGTTTGTCAAAAATATTTGGATGGGAATTCTTGAGAGTTTCCAATAATTTCTCCCATTCGTCCTTTAAGTGCTCTAGGGTGAGTAGCTCTAATTGTAGCTTGGCATGCATATCATATATGCTCTCTGTTACTGATAAATCCAGGGTGACAATGAGATTCTTTGCCAGAGTCATATGTTTTTGCATCATTGCTAAATATGGTAGTAACATCATTTGGAGCTTGGTTACTTGCTCTCTGATTGTTTCCTCTTCGTTCTTCAAGTTGTGTCTCAACCACTGGCTCCGAAGTATCTTCTTATAATGCAACTGTAATGCATGTTGCTCGGTTGATAGACTCTGTGCACTATCCTTTAGATCTTGATCTAATTTCTTTAACTTTTCACTAATCTCAGTAGTGAAGTGATCTAATGTGCACAAATTCTGTAGAATAGTAATGGCCTCAGATATAACATTTTCTAAACCAGTTACAAATTATGACAGAGTTGCCTTATGTACTACCACTGCTTGGCTGATTTTCTTGGTAACTTTATATTGGATATTCTTCTGTGCACACTCTTCTAATTTTTGCTCGACATCAATGTCAGGCTTATCAATTGCCTCGGTAAGCATTTCAAGTTGTTCCAATATGGGGGTTCATTCAAAAATGTTTAGATCCAGTACAACTTGCATTAATATCTCCTTTGCCTTCTCTAGTATATGTGCACACTTTGCTTCTATTCTAAGCTTGTCTTGTGTTGCCTTTCTGGTGCAAAGTTCACCATATTTCTTCAGTGTTTTCATGATCGAGTGTCTTAGGATCCCATTCAGGAATCTCTATGATTTCATCTAAAATCACTAGGTCTTGGTTCTTTTCTGCTTCTTCTTCTTCTTACCTTGACTGCTCAATGATGGTGAAAGTGCTAAAGTTAACTAAGCCTTTTGCTCAGTTTCTGACTTTGATAGCTCGGTACTCGGTGTGACAACCTATTTAGGTGCCCCGATAACTGTCCTTGTGTCAGTAGTAGATGTATCTACTATTTTTTTAGGAACATGTGTGGTACCTTCACCTTTCTCTTCTACAACATCAATGGTATTTTTTTGTGTATCATCTTATTTTGTTTCACCACTATGCTTGGTCTCTTTACCGTGTTCTTCACCCTTATCTTCATTTGTATTTGTTGGCTGGTCGGGTATCTTTTCCCATGCTTCGGTCTCAATCTCAATTGCCTTAACTAAAATAGGTAACTAGCCTGGTGTAGCAGCTTGGGCAACCTGTGATGTGTCCTACTCATCAACAGTCTCGGTTGCACTGATAGATTCATCTTCTTTGGCCTTATCATCCAGATCTCCTTCGGTTACATCAGCAATTGTGATATCTGGGTGACCTAGATTGGTCAAGTGTTTAGGAATACCGTCTAACAAATTATCAATTGCTGCATCATCAACTGTGATGGGTTCTGAACTCAGTTCAGTAGATGCAACATTAGTAACTTCCTCGGTGACCTGGGTGTCCTTAGGTGGATTCAACAATTTGTTCCATATTTGAGTACTCTCAATATCCAATTCCTTCAAGTTTCCTTGCAAGATATTCAATGTCCTTTCCTTCTTAGGAAATTCCTTGGCATATTTCTTCATTAGATTGCCTATCTGCTCAACTGTATAATCTGCTTTAATAAGACTGAGAGCAACTTCTCTCATATGTTTCTCGGTTTGGAGTGCATAAGACCATCTTGATGATATGTTATCATATAGTTCGGATGGTATAGAAGTAGCAAAATCAACTGGAACTTGTTTAAGGTTTATCATCATACCTATTATTGCTTCTTTGAGTTTCTCCTTGTTCTCGGTAGATAGATCTTCCTATGATTGTATCTTCGAATGTCCTAATTGTCTGATTTTCTTGATTGCCTCTGTAATCTCATCAATAGTCTATGATGGCTTATTATGTACAACCTTGAATTATTCTGGATTGTCATCAGAATCATCCTTGTCATCTTTATTCCATACATATCTCCTCAATATCTTTGAGCATCCTATCCATGTGGTTTATTATAACATATCTTTCAAAAGAGCATTATCCAAAGATCCAGATGTTGGAGAAATATTGAAAAATACAAAAAAAAGAAAAAAATCAGAAAAGAAAAAATGTGCCTTGGTGAAAACCTGGTAAACAAGCGCCTTGGTAGTGCAAGTAAAGAGAAATAAATCTGTCCTATGGTGAAAACCAATTCTTGTGGCACCTTGGACAAGTACCATGATGAAAACCTGGCAAATAGACGTCATGCATAATTCCTCCCTCTTGCACTCTACACTTGCGGGAAAGTTTTGTCCATGCTATCCTCCATCTTCCTTTCCATTTATCTCACTTGCATATGTATTCCCTCTTTCAACTTTGATCTTGACAAAGTTGAGCATATCTGTGAGCATCAGGTATCTTAACATTTGTAATCCTTTCCATCATCTTATTCACTTGTTGCATCCATGCTACCTTATCATGATCTTTCTTATCCCAAATCTACCTTCACTATTCCTAAGTAGTCTTGCCATAATCTCAAACTATCCCCTCATAGCCTCAATCACTCCTTTATCCTAATTGTGTTTTTCTTTCCACATCTTATCCAAATTGACCCCTTGGTCTTGATCAAAATGAAGGACATAAAATACAAAACAAGCTCTCAAAAACTTCTTGACATGTCCACTCTTTTGGACCACCCACTTTCGTGACATTGGGTCATTATCCTATATGTTCTCTATCATTGCATCATTGGATTTTGTTGCTTATCCAAAATACGCTTCACATTGCTATATCATTTTTCCTTATCTTGGGTAATCTTGAGGATATGGTCCTACGGGTCACATTCACTTCACATGCTTCATCCATCATTGCCTATCCATTTCTGATACACCAGCTTGCTCATCCATCTGTCATGTCCAATACCTTGCTAGACATTGGGGCGAAACCAATGTGAACTTGTTTGAGAGCTGGTAATCTCTAAAAAATAAAAATAAAATAAAAAAATCTTTAAAAATCCAAAATAAAAAATTCTTAAAAATCAAAATCCAAAATCTTTCATAAAATCTCAGAGCTACATTTGGATAATCATAAAAAATTTTGTCATAATTTTGAGATTTTCCTAAGTCCAATATCTTTCTATCCAATTGGGGGCATTAATCCAAATCACAAATTTCATCAAGCAAGCACCAATTCGCACAAATCAATGCATCAAACCTTCGAACTTGATCTTTGACCTTCGATTCCTATTTATTGTCACATTAATCCTTGACCTTCATTGAATTACTATTATTAGGATTAAAAATACAAAAAAAAAAATCAAAATGGATGAAGTTCTATTTGAAATATGGATTGTAAACAATAGCACTAAAGTTTGATGGGGTATTGAATTTTGAAGTCATGTCTTTCTAGCCAATCAATGATGTTCAACTAGATCAACAAGGATGAAAGCATGCCATTTTTCTTGATTTGTGTGTGATTGTTTTTAAGATTGATTCATCGAAGTATGTAATCTTGTTTAAGGACATGATCATCAAAGAATCATCGAGGATATTTTCATATGGAAGGGGTCATATCTTTGTCTGTTTATGCAAACAGATACCTTGGACATTCAATTCTCTCATATCTTATGCCAAAATCCACTTGCAACATTGAATTTGATGAAAGCACTATTCATATTCTCATGATTTTCAAATATCACCAGTGAGAGTTGTATCGACTTCATTATTGAAATCTGAAAGAAGAGGGTATTCGTATCAACATGGTTTGCCAATCTAACCAGTGAGGGTTGTACATTTTCAGGTTCCAAAAAGCTCAATGATGAAAATAGAAAAATTAATGTACTCTTTGCAAAAGTGACAATTAGCCCCATTCATATAGATTAGTCTTGTATTATAGTTGTTATGCGATTTTCCTTAATTAAGGGGTTAAAATTTAATCGTGATTATATCATCAAAGTCCATAACCAAAGTACATCATCAAATGTTTGATCCATCAAATGATCAATCCTATGTCAAGGATATCATCAATATACATATGCTCACCTAGGGGCAACCTAACCATCTAATCAACTAGGGGAAATCTAATTTTGTCCATCACTTGTACCTACATCTGCACCTGAATCATATCAAATGACCCTAGTTATAGGCTTCACACCATTAGTGTTCCATAGGAAACCTATTTAGCAATCAAATCAATTATCAATGAGTCAAATCATCTAATTGATCATTTAACGCCAATCATTTATCTGATCATCTATTTGCTCATCTTGAGCACATCAATTTGTTCATCTCTCTAGATCTTGAGAGTGAATTATTTGTTTATCAAATCAATCCATCAACTTACCTATCTTATCAGATTGACATCAATACAACATCAACCAAGTGATTCTAACCGACATCAAGCGATATCAAAACATCATCAACTTATCTAAAATATCAATAACATTTTATCAATCATCAAATTCTCTCATGACCGGGGCATTTTCAAATTGATTTTATCGGGAAACAAACTGAAATTTCCCAAACTCAACCAAATCATCCCAAATCATTTCGATTCATTTTCTGAGGGGGCATGTCATCATATCATCATCGATATCAATATTGTAATTCAAACCAATGATTCTCAATCGAGTTATTTTTCAAAGCAGGGGCATGTCAATCAAGTTGTTTTTCAAATCATGGCATCATATCAAGATTTTTTTTATCAAATCAGTGAGTCAGTCATCAAGATCCGATCAAACATCAGTTTATAAAAAATCAGACATTCTTTGAACTAACTTGCTTTGCACATTGATTCAAAGAGGGGCATTTGTAGACACCTAAATTTGGTGAAGCAAAATCAAGAAAAGAGCAAAGTGAGCAATCAAGCAAAAATCATAAATTAATTGATAATCAAAGCTGATTAATTAAATAAAAAAGATCAAATAATCTTGCAATTGATTTTAATCAATTAATTGTATAGTTAAATCAAATTAAATCCAACTCATTCAAGGGTGCACATAGCTAATATAAATCAATTAAATCAATGTATTAATTCATTTATTGTCACCCACCACATGGGACAAAAATCAAATAGACCAATGAGAATGCGGAATTGAGCTCACATGGATAAAAACCAAATTGATTCTCCATCACTCATCTTGAGGTACATCTTGACCCTTCATTTAGACTTCTTATCTCAACATTTGAAACCAAGATTTACTTTGTCTCAACCTTTGAAACCATCAACCTAACTCACCTCTAATCATGGTTAATTCACTCTACTCCTACCTTTAGGAAAATCCTATAAATAGAGTGCATTTCTTAATGCAAATCACCACTTTACATCCATTATCTAGAGCATCATCACTATAGGCATTTCATTTTGTAATTTGCATAATAGTGAGCATTTTGGAGCAATTATAGTGTAATTGAGCTATGATAGGGCATAATTGCATCATTTAGATATTCATTTCTCATTCTACGACCGTGACTAATAGATACTAAGCTAAGAGCATATTATTAGCTTTTCTAGATAGAGAGCCATGAGATGCTTCTTGCTTATGTTTTCAATTCAATTAGCTTAAATTGCGTTATTTCAAAGTTGAATTGATGATATTTGCAAACTAATTTCATGAAGATATATTTTTTCGTATATACAATTATTAGCAGAGACCAACAAAGAAAACAAGAATCATTTCATACTTGTATTTGTGTAGAAGCAATAACAAACTATCCATCTATCCTTGTAGCAATTACTTTACTTCTTACACTTTCCATTAGAACCTCAAATTTTTTTTTTTATTATATTTAATACATATTACTAATGAAATTAATAAACATATTTAAATTAAAAATAAATATAATATAAATTATTGTAAATTTAAATTTTTTTGATATAGCCTAAAGAAAAAAAATCATTGCCGCTATTAAAAAAATAAAGCATTAAAAAAAACAAAAAAAATAGTACCGTTGGAATAAAGCATAAGAAAAAGTTGAGGGGCTATAAATAATAGGGAAAGGCTTATTTTATTCATTCTCTCCCGGAATGTTATTTCCTTCTTTCTTTTTATTTCGAATGCTTTTTCTGATTTCTTCCTCACTACATTGTCCTGTTTCCTTCTTTCCTTAAATTTTCTTTCGCTGTTGTGTTTATACAATTTTTTTGAGGTTTCTTTTTATTTAATAATATTTTTATCCTGTACTTTTATTTCAGCGTGCACGCTGGTCCGTCCATTCATTTTGTCCCCTGTATCTTGGCGTCGTCTTGTCCATGATGGAAGCAGAAGAAAAGACAGAGAAGAGGCGGCTAGCAAAATTCTCCTACTCCCAGGTAATCTACTACTAACCTGTTTTTAATATATACCATAGTTAAATTTTTAGTTGAATTTGTGTATGATACTTTCTCCATACATTTTGCCCTAGCAATAAATTTTTAATGAGGTTCAATACGACCTGTTGCTAACGAGAATCCGAGCAGCTTTGTTTGAATTCATCTTCTTCTAGGTTATCTACTTACTATTTTACAACATGTACAATAATTAAATTACGTGGGTTGAATCTGTGTGATATATTCCTGGTATAAAAAAAATTGATGCTTAAAACATTCATCCCCATATATACCTGTTGAACTAATAAATATTAACATCGTTTTTACTGAAGACTGTGTGATAAGCTTAAGAGGATGAGCTATGACTTAAGGAATAAACCCAAGATTTGCATCTTTTCCATCTTTTTTAAAAGTTCTTATAAGTCTACAAATCAATGATATTTTGATTTCTTGTCAAATCTTAGAAATCCCATTGATGAGCTTTGGATGTAGCGACCTACGTATCCTGAAAATGTGTAGAAGTTTTCAGATATTGATGAGTTGTGGCAAATGTTCATTGAGCCAAGTTTAACGTCTTTGGGATAGATTCCTCAACCTGGTTACAAAGAGCAGACTTGAAGGGATCATTGAATCCCATATAGAGTCATGTCCTGACTCCTGAGTGAGTGCTTTTTTTTTTTTAAAGCCACTAATGCAAATGCTTCATCTTTTGGGAGGTGATCTTTGTGCCAAACATTTGATTTCTAGCCAAGTAGGATATTCTAGAGGTTCCAATTTGAGAAGCATAACTACCTTCTAAATTAGTAATTTACCTTTCTTGTTGAAAGAATGAAGATAAGAGTGTCAATCTGCTCCTGACATCGGAAATAAACCTAAGATTTGTATCTTTTTTTGTTAGTTTTTAAAAGTTCTGGTAAATTAGGCTAGAAATCAATGATCTGTTAATTGCTTGTCAATTAGCATAGAAATCTCATAGATGAGCTTTGGATTTAGTGACCAGCCTATCCTTGAAAATCTATAATTTTATAGGTAGATTAATGGGTTGCCACTCTTATTTGCTTTGTTATTACAATGCTTGTTTGATTAGCTATTGAAGGAATTGGATTTGGATAAATTCTACACTTATCTTCTTTTCTATTTTCTTGTTGAGAGAATGAATGCGCTGTCATAACTGAGTGAGCTCCAATTTGAGGAGCATGATTGGATGCGCTGTCAAGCATAACTGAGTGAGCTCCAATTTGAGGAGCAGTAGCATGACTTCTGTAGTTGTAATTTACCTTTCTTTTTTAGAGAATGAATATAAGAATGGCAAGCTGTTCCCTAGCATCCATAACTGAGTGGGCTCCAATTTGAGGAGCATGATCTCCTTACCTGATCTCTTTATTAGTAATTTATCTTTCTTCAATATGTTCATTGTTCCCTAAGGGGGGTAGGCGTTGTGGAAAAATCTAGCCACTTATGTTACTTTGTAATTTTGAAATTAAAAGTATCTACCTTAGTGCCCCAATTATTACTTCCTTAATTTATACAAGTTCATTCCCGCCATGCAATGATTCATAATAATTCCACTGTCCTCGTAATAATAAACCTTACTTTCCAAAGAAAGTTATGTCTTCACATTTTCAGACTTTTTGAAATTGATAACTATGTTTCAAAAGGGAAACAATGCCAATAGCTAAATTTTACAATGAAAAATCCCTAACTGTCATATTAAATTTAGATTTCTTCTTAACTCAATGTTTTCATAAATCCCTAACTGTCATATTAAATCAAACTTGGGCCTCAAAAAGTGTGGGGAAACCTCTAAATAGATAGAAAACATAGATCAAAGTGGCACCAAACTACAGAAAATAGAAAAGCACTGATGACAGTAAAGCATGGATGGTTGCAATAACACTGCAGCTGGTTAATGGTTACTAAACCATAAAAACAAGTCCAAAGTTCCAATAACATTCACACAAAAGGGCAATAAAAAGGAGCTTAGTATTGAGTTTTAGTTATGCTAGAAATCTGAAATATAAGTTTTCATTTTGTGGGATCAACCTTGATAATTGTTTATCTTTTTGCTTTTTTTTTTTTTTTTCAAATTTAAGTGCTTTTTTTCAGCATAGCTATGAGGACAACAAAAATCACACAGTTTGCTGACATTCTGTGTAAGAGAGATTTCTACGTTTTAAGCAATATTACATGAACAAACCTGCCATCAAACATATAATTGAATGGTATGCTCCATAAAATTTGAGTTTATTTTAAGTGTTTGTGTTATTAAAGCATCCCAATAGAGACTAGTTGTGCAAAAATTGTCAGATATTCAGGCTAAGTGTGACAAATATCATGTTTTATACAATAAATGTACCTTCATAATCTGACAGAAAAAATATGTTCCAATTGTTTTTATCACATGTACTTCAAGAAATGTAAACCCACTAATCTAAATTTCTTGTATACAATGCCAGTACTGGCAACAGAGTGAAGTAGCATGCAAAGTAGATTTTTTCGATGGAAGATCAAGACTTTATCATTGCTTGTAAAATGAAATATATATTGTAGCCAGAATATGAATGAACATCGAGCTTGTACCATCATCATAGATAATTATTTTCTTATATATGTCTTTGACTAGACCGACAGAAAACTTATGTGGTACATAATTCCTCTCATGTCCAGTGTCACTGTCAAAAACACAATTATACTAGCTTAACTTGACCATTGATCATTTGGTAGTACATTCCAAGCATAATGTGTAAGTATACACAAGGAATACAGGCCAAAATTAATGAATTATTCCATAAAATGCTTGGACATAATTTCATGGTATGAAATGATTGTAGAATATGCAAAATACTGGGCTCGTTTATTAAAGTTGTAAATCACTTTTAGCAATTTTGCTGGCAGGTATAAGAGAAAGTTATGCAATTGCATCCTTGGCATCATCCCCAAAGCTTGTGCCAAAATAGGGGCTTTCCCACATCGTTAGAGATCCATTAAAAATGACCAAAATTCGAAAATGATTTTAAGTTAGATCTATTTACTATTTGTGCACACTGTGGTAAATATGCTTGAAAAAGGTGAAAGTATCAATTGTAAGTGGTTAACAATTTCATATTTCGAACAACTGATAATGTAATTTAAGTAGGAGGATATAATCATATATGACAAAATACCTCACAGAGATGTGGTCTATAGGGCTGCACTTGTAGTCATTACAAATTTGACAGGTTAATTAGGACATTTTCAGCTCGAGAAATAATGAATATCATGAGCAGTACTTCAAAATTTTGAGTTTAAGAACTGCATGCAAACATAGAACACTATAACACAAAAAGATCTTACATCCAATGCAGAGTGCTAATTAAAAAATTATAACTTTGAAACAAAGCTTTCATCTCTGTTATTGTAGAAAATATAAATAGAAAAGCTTAAATTTCATGGTATGTTTCTTTGTCCCCTGTATATTGGTGTGGTTTTGGCCATGGTGGCCGAAAAAGAAGAGACAGAGAAGTGCAGAAGACGAATGAGAACAGGCAGAATTCTTCTTCTTCAAGGTAATCTAATTAGTTACAATAGTTAAATTTTGTGGCTTGAATCTGTGTCTCCATACATTCTGCGCTGGCAATGCAGGCAATAAATTGTTCTACCTAATTGTTTTGAGGTTCAATATGACTTGTAGCTAATGAGAATCCTCAACTCTGTTCAAAGTTTTCTTCTTCTGGGTAATCTAGTTACCAGTTTCCAATAATGTATATGATATATTCTCTATATATTCCTTGTTGCCTGCTCTGTTTTTAAGAGTTGTTTGGTGTAAATATTCTTTTGATCTTTAAGACATTCATCCCAATTTTGATTGCATCCGAATTTCAGCCATCTGATATTTTAGATCTAGAATCTTAACACATTCATCCCAATATATACATCACTTTTACTAAGACTGCGACAAGCTTAAGAGAATGAACATCATTGGTACTCTCTATTTTCCCAATATTCTCAAGTGTGTTATGGCAGGATAGAGTTTGGGTTTTTTGTTAGACCCCTCACAATGAGTTGGCACTCATGGTGGACAGGCTCTCTTGGTCATAGAGCAGTGAGTATTGTAGTTACCCAT
The DNA here is from genome assembly GCA_018584345.1 of Thuja plicata. Classification (NCBI taxonomy): domain Eukaryota; kingdom Viridiplantae; phylum Streptophyta; class Pinopsida; order Cupressales; family Cupressaceae; genus Thuja; species Thuja plicata. The sequence goes on from MU227309.1 coordinate 667,261, forward strand.
GCATTTTATAATATCAGCTTGTGTAGGACAGATGGAAGTAAACTATGAGATAAAAAAATTTCTGCCTTGGAACCCGACTCCTTAATTCAATTGTAGTCTCTTGTAAGAAATGGATGTTAATACGTGGATCACTTTCAATAGAGGTTGTCTTCCATGTTCCACCTTTCTTGTTTGCTCTACAGTTTTTTTTAGTTGTGGCTTTTTCAAAAATTAACAGTTTTTCAACTGCTCTGTTTTTCTAGCCAAACTGCCCCATTTTGTTTAATGGGGCTCCGAGTTTTTCTGGTTTTGGGTTTTCAAAAAATAACAGTTTGTCGACTGCTCTGTTTTAACTTTTAGTTCCTAATTTCTACTACACACTTTAAGATACACTGTTTGATGCTGCCAAGAATAAAAGGGGGCTAACTTGGTCTGTGTGAAAAGATTAGGACCTATGAAATCATCCTATGTAGAATATACTTGACTGTCATCATGCCTTCTTCCATCACCTAGTATTAGTAGGACATTGGGAATAGACCAAGATTTGCATGTTTTTTCATCATTTTAGAAAGCTCTTGCAGATAACCCTAGAAATCAATGATTTGTTGATTGCTTGTCAGTTAGCTTAGAAATGCTTTGGATTTAGCGAAAAATCTATCCTTGAAAAAATGTAATTTTTCAGCTAGATTGAGCAGATTTCAGTCAATATTAAGCATGATCCTTGCCTTGAAAACCTATGACAATCAATCTGATGGCTATATGCAGTAATTTTTATTGGAAAACAAGAAAAAGATAAAAGTATTTTATGTTATTTCCAATAAAGGAATTTGTATGCTGCTTCTGATGCATATTCTGTGATTTTATTTAATGAAGACTTGAAAGTTTGGTTATCAATTTTATTTATTTCTGATCCTTTAATCTTTATTTTGTTCTGAAACGTTAAATACATTTTGTTTTCACTTTGTGCATTTTCTACATTTTGTGAACACTGGGCGACCCTATTTCTTGAAGCATTTACTCAAGTTGTTTGTGCACTACCACTAAGCATAAGCATATTTTTTTAGATGGTTCCAAACGAATGATTTTATATATACATTAAATTGTAATATTTATTGAGGCATTCGTTACATTTCCCTGATTAATCTTCCAAATTAGGCCTATTGTAATATAAATATGTTTGATGCTGCCAAGATTTCATATGCGATTCAATCAACAGATGTTATTTATATTTCATGATATTGTAAAAATGTTCTGAAATTGATATTTTTCAGCCATTATGATTAATTCCAGCGCATTGTTTGAGAAGCTTATTGCCTGATCCGTGGTTGGTTGGTGAGTGGGGAAAAGCTTTTGTGCCCACAAAAATGTATAGTGTGGTCTTATTGTACTTGATTGATGGATACACATTGCTACATGGATTTCTCTTAGCCGTGGGTTTTGTATTAAATCATTTGTTGATGAATCCTTGTGTTGGGTCTTTCCAATATTAAAGAGAATGCAGCTTCATTTTAGGCGCATTGAAATCATTTGACCATCTTTATCCATCGTTGGTGGCTTCATTCTTAAACTACTTGTCCTAGATCTCCCCGTGGCTCGAAATTCTTCCTTCAGTTTTTAATTGTATTCTCAGGTCGCATTCAATCTCTTTGGCATTGATCTCTTCACTCTGAGGACAGCCTATCATCTCAGTGCCTTCTTTCGCAATGAATTTATTGTTTGTCTCGAAAATCAAAAGGTTTAACAGGGTCATCATCTTGTTTTACTGACTTCTGGAATTGGGACAAAGGAATCAACGAAGCTGTAAGTCTCCACTTGTGTGCAGGCCATAAGATCTATTTTATTTGAAGAGTGATTATGCGTTGTTATGGATAATAAGCCCAGTCAGTGTATGTTTCATGCAGGTTTAGTGCAATTAGTAGTTAAATTTTAATAGTTTAAGGATTGTTTTTTTTCCTAATATTTTGTGTAATAGATTTATAAGTCAAGTCAATTTGAATAAGTGTATTATTTTCTTTAGGAGGATTCATTTTATGAGTCAGTAAAAGAGTCTATCAAAATTTAAAAACGTTAAAAATTGTAAAAATTGTTTTGTTGTAATTGACATCCATTTTGTTTTGGGGGCATTCTAAAATTGAACTTCAAAGTCAAATTCGCTAATTAAGTAGCAATCTTATTGGAGGTTGGAGGCAACAGAGGAAGAAGGACAATCAACATCCTCTCTCAATCACCAACGACGGTATGAATAAGTGGAAATTTCACATTGTGGGGGGGAATAAAAATCAATGTTCCATTTCCCATTTCATGCCAAAAGGACTAAAGCCAAGATCGCTTTCTAGGTGGCAACGACAATTGTCTCATATCATTTGTGATCAGAGTGGTACTGATCTACAATGGTAGCTACATACGTGACAACGGGGACTTGGTTCTCAAACCTTTTATATTGTGGTTGGATGTGTATGTCCCCAATCACTTTTCTCGATTGTTAGTGAATGGATGTGTTTTTCCCCATTCGCGAGGAGAGGTAAGTGGTTGGATGTGTTTGTCCTTAATCACTATTGTTCGTTGTTTGTGAGTGAATGTGTTTGTCCCATTCACAAGATGTATGTGATTGAAAGTGTTTGTCTCCAGTCATATTTGTTGGGTAATTATGATTGGATGTGTTTGTCCCCAACCATAATAGTTATGAGAAGAAGTGTGTGTTCCTGTTCATAAACTATTGTTTTTCGATAGATAAGTTTGTCCCTATCCAAATTAGATGTGTTAGTCCCTATCCCTGGTCCCATGAGTAGATGTGTATGTCCCTACTCTTATTGTGTTTGGTGAGCTACTATGTGTGGTATTAAGTAGTGTGATGTACAATCTCCCCATGTTCACACTAAGGGGGGTATTGGGAATTAATGCTCACATGCATTAATATTATAATGTGTGATAATAATAACGTGAATTGTTTTGATTTAAGCATAGGAGAAACAACAAAAAGAGACAACTGCTGGAATAGACAAATCCAGCAGAGACAACCAACAAACTACACACTAAAAACTAAACAACAACACTAAAAATATAGAGGATAGAGCTAAGCCAGCTCCTTCAGAGATTGAGCCAGTTGATTTTCAATAATGGTGACTTCATCAGTCGTGTCCTTCAAGGATTTGGAAGCAGAGGTCGTCACCTGGCTTTTCTTCTTCATGTTGGAACTAGTGCGTCTTTAAGGACCCTCTTGGTCAAGGTCAATATTTTGATCCTCCTACCCCGCGCTCATAGTTTCTTTACTCTCCATAGTTTTTGACACCCTCTTGATGTCTTGCACAATTTTTTCATTTTATTATCACTCCTTGAGAATGTCAGTGAGCTTGTTCTCATGGGTTTGGAGTTTAGCCGAGATCGCTCCCACTTTAACTTCCAACTTTTTCCTCTCTTTGATCTCATTATCAAGATACTCGAAAAGTTTGACAACTTTACCATTTAGGCTGTGAATCTCGTTGTAAACCCAAGTATCAATTTCTAGGGTACAGTCTGCCTTATTTTTAGCTTTTCCTAGAAATTCCAGCTGAGCATACGACTTCATACCAAGGGGCCATGGCTATTAGGAGCAGAAACGACCTTTTCCCCATGATCCTCCATCTTATTGTGTTCTAAGAAGACAAAAATAGAATGGTCTACTGTCGAGGCAGAACTCAAGTTCTCCACATGTTCATGCATTTTCTTTTTCCTTTCTCCCAGCTCCTTAATAACTTTCACCCCCCGTGTTCTTCCCTTTTCTCTCCACTTTGCCCCTTTCCTTTTGAACCTTCCCCTTTTGCTGGTCTTCTCTATCCTTGTGTTTGCTTTTCGCTGTCCCAATATATTTGTAACTAGGAGAAGACTCCCGATTATTCTTCCCAAACCTCCTGGGAGACTCCACCTCTTCCTCAGTCTCCATCCCTTTGGTATCTTCCTACATTGCATCGTCCAGCCTAGGGCTATTATTAGCAGACTCATTATTGTTGTTGTCTTTCATTTCCATCCCTCTGTGGAGATCGAGTTTTATCTACAGGTTTTTCGGGGATATCGTTTTTGCTTTCTTATCCTAGGGGTTTTTCTTCCTGCTAGTTTCCTCCCCTTCCTCGTCTTCTCTTTTTTTACCCTTAATCGTCATAAAAGAGGATTTAGGGTTCCTCACCTTACAATACTCAGATATGAGTAACATAAGGCCTTCGTGCAGAATCGCCTTGCTCGGCTTCTTCCAATGCTCCTCCAAGCTGTGCTTTAGAGAATTTAACAGGAAAAAGGGGAAGGACACCTTATCTTTATGGTGAAAGTGGTTAACCAATACGAAGTGGTAATTGTACACACAGTTATACCTGCCATCTAAAGTAAAATACTCCATTATGCAGACAAGAACTTTCTTCCATATGGGTTTAATTTGTTCAGTTTTGAAGAAATCATCCTCTTTCATCAGAATTTCCTCTTCTTCAAGGGTTTTAGGAAATCTTCTAATAGCAGAGTCAGATAGTTTTCTTTCTTTATAAAACTCCATTCCCTCCTGCGGAAGTCCAGTAATCTTAGAAATGAAATCAACATTTAAATCAATTTTAACCTCGTACAAAGTAATAGATTCCCCATTCCATCCTTTAAAGATGTCCTTTGTAACCTCTTTGTTGTATCCATAAAGGTGCTCCAGATAGGTCATGATCTTCCCCTTCTTGAGTTGCCTCTAAACCTCATCTTGCTTCTTCCACTTTCTGCACGAGCTCAACTCTTGGCATTTTGGGTCTCCTCCCATGGCTTTAGCAGTCCTTTTTCCCTTATTTTCCTTCTTCGCAATATGCACAGAACAAATAAGGAAAAAAGCCAGGATAGTTAAAGGCAATACCCAAAAAGTGTGCGAGGAAAGAGCAATTAATATTTTTGGGTACTTCCCCCCATAATAACAAATCTTTTGCCCTATGCCGAAATGATTATTTTTAATCCCATAATTGTTAGTTATATTATCGACATGACACCTAGTCACATCCCATTTCACAATCTCATGGAGAATATCGTCCTTCTTGATACCTCCTTTCCACATGATTTCATCACACGTCACAACCAAGTTGGCTATGTGATCAACCGCTTTGTTCTTTTCACGGTACATGTGTTATATGTACCTGTCTAAAAGTTTGTAATAAAATCTCAGCTTCATTTATGATAGAATCAATGGACCGGGAGGCTTTAGATTTGCCAAGGAGGCATCTAATGATGTTATTCGAGTCTCCTTCGAGCCATAAATTTTAACAGTTGTGTTCTCTTGTTAGAATTATAGCCTACAGAGCCCCCATAGCTTTAGCCACGTGGCTTGATTGTATTCCCAACGGGACGGCCACAACATCCACACAGTTACCATTGGAACCTCTCAGAAGAACCCAGCAGGAGGCTTGGCCCAGATTTCCTTTAGGTGCTCCGTCGAAATTAGCTTTAGTCGACCCCTCAGGAGGAGCAGACCAAATAAGACCCTCTTTGGCATTATTTTGCTTTTTCTTAGAGTTAAGGTCACAAAGGAAAGAGCGTTAGGATCATAGCCTTCATCCTCAAAGATATCTTCTTTGAACAGAGTGATAATTTTCCTTGATCATCCTGATAGTTTTTCTTGCAATAGTCCAGGTTTGGTTTTCCGTCTCTGAAAACTTTGTCATTGTGTTCTTTCCACACATTCCCACACACGAGGGGCCACCAAAGACCACACCCTTTTCGACTCCTTGTTACCAGTAGGACATTCCATTGAGCAAAGAAGGCTTGAATACTTCTTGGGAAAACCGAGGATAATCCAACCTTTTGAAATTTGAGTGCAAACCTCTCTAGCATAGGGACATTGAAAGAAAAGATGTAGGACAAACTCAGCTTCTTCCTTGCAAAGGAAGCATCTGTTGACAAAGGAGAAACCTATTTTGCTCAGGTTATCTAGAGTCATGATTTTGTTCAGCAAGATTAACCAATAAAAAATCTCGATTTTGTGGGTTAATCCTTTTATCTAGCAGTTTGCCCAGAAGGGAGAGACTTCGTCAAGAGGGGAAAGAGCCAAAAAGCCAGAGGACATAGTAAATTTTCCACTAGGGTGGAGGGCCCAAATAATTTCATCAGCCTGATTCTCCTTCAAAATACAAGAGTTGAGGGCCAATTGGATTTTTTAAGATTTGGATCACATCCCAAATCCTTCCATCTTCCATCAATCCTGTAGTCGGCTATCATTTCCCCATAAGTAGCTTTGATGGTCTGGATAAGACGCTGGTTTTGGATAGTAACTTCCAGCAGATCCTCTTGCATCCAGTTGTCTTCCCAGAATCTTATATCTCTCCCATTTCCTAATTTCCATCTTTTCCCTATGTCCACAACCTCCTTTCATTCTTGGATGGATCTTTAGATGAAGGATTCGTTCTCAACACTAGGAGCATTAAGGAAATTGATCACATTTTGAGAGCTAGCAACATACTTCCTCTTCCAGATAGAATTCTACTCTTTTTCTTCCCTGAACATTCTCCATATTTGTTTAGCGAGGAGGGCTCTGTTAAGATTTCTAAAGTTTCTAATCCCCAAACCGTCTCTATTTTTTGGTTTACAAATCTGATCCCAAGCAATGAGGGGCAGTCTCTTCTTCTCTTCAGTTCCAAACCAGATAAATAGGAAGATTCTGAAGACAACTCATGAGGAGAAGAACCTTTCCTAATTTCCATCTTTTCCCTATGTCCACAACCTCCTTTCATTCCTGTATGGATCTCCAAATGAAGGATTCGTTCTCAACACTAGGAGCATTAAGGAAATCGATCACATTTTGAGAGCTAGCAGCATACTTCCTCTTCTAGATAGAATTCTACTCTTTTTCTTCCCCAAACATTCTCCAGATTTGTTTAGCGAGGAGGGCTCTGTTAAGATTTCTAAAGTTTCTAATCGCTAAACCGCCTCTATTTTTTGGCTTACAAATCTGATCCCAAGCAACGAGGGGCAGTCTCTTCTTCTCTTCAGTTCCAGACCAGATAAATAGGAAGATTCTGAAGACAACTCCTGAGGAGAAGAACCTTTCCAGCTTGACTGAGAAGGTTCCTTTTCCAACCTGCCAACTTCGTGTTGAATTTCTCAATTAAGGAATTCCAGAAAGACTCTGGGAGCTTTGAGCAGAGAGGGGAACCCATGTAAGTACTGGGGAGATTATAAATTTGACAACTTAGGATCCTCGAGATTCTGACCTGCCTCACCTCAAGGTGTTGATGAAAAACATCGAGCTCTTATTCCAGTTAATAATTTGACTAGAAGCATTAGAGTATAGATTCAAAACATTTTTAATATTTCTCGCCTCTTTAATAGTAGCAGATCCCATGAGTATGGTATCATCCACAAATTGCTCATGGGTTCAAGATTGAGCATGAGAAGGCGGCTGCAGGCCATGGATTGCTTTGGAATCCTTGAGAGAGATAAGATAAGATAAGATAAATTTATTAATGTCCAACGGAAGACCAACAAGGGTCTATGGGACAGGAAACAAACAGCCAAAAAGCAAGAAACAAGCGGACCACCAAACAGTGGTCGGCGGAACAACAAAAAGAACAAGGAACCAAACAAGAAGAAGCAGAGAACAAAGAACCACCAGGGCAAGGACTAGGGGTCCTTCCCGAGCGGAAAAAAATCCAACACAGAAGGATAGTGACCTAGAGGAATAAGGGTACGAAACCGTCGCCGTGATTTGCTAGTGGTCTGTCGCTGATGAGTAGAAGCATTGCGAGGTCTCACGAATCTAGAGTGATTGATGGTGGAGGCACATGAGGGTCGCTTCACACCCCGAGTCGGGGGTGTGGGCGAGAAGAAATCCGTAATGAACTGCTCGGTGACCAGCTTTTGGGGAAATAGAAGCTACAGGGTATGGTCACGGAGCCGAACCGTCTCCCGTAAATAGAGTGCCAGACATTTCTGGTCAAAGTAGCAAAAGAAGGAAGACAAGGAGCTGCAATCTCTGAATAAGCAATAAAATTTCCCTCTGATCTCGTAGTATATAGGGCAACGGAAAATGAAATGTGTCTCGGTCTCAATCTCAGACAATGTGCATAAACTGCAAATACGATCCTCTCTGTCAATGTGATGATCAGTCTATGCGCGTAGGCGGTGAGAGCCAACTCTAAAAGATCCCAGCGCAATTCGGAGAGCATGGCACCAACGCATATCTTCCAAGGCATTCAACCATGATAGAAAAAAGAATAGGGGAAATGGGACCACCCTACCTCAAGCCCCTAGTGGGTCTAAAGAAGTTGGAAGAGGCTCCATTGACCAACACCGCAACAGAGGAAGTGGTAACAAGTTGGTTGATTAGCTGGATAACCCTGTTACTGAAACCAAAAGCCTCAAGAACCTTAGTCATAAATCCCCAATCCACCCTATCATAAGCCTTGGACAAGCCCAGTTTCATTAGGAGGCCTTGCTTAGAGGAGTGCAACAAAGAGTGAATATTTTTTATTAGCTGGATAACCCTGTTACTGAAACCAAAAGCCTTGAGAACCTTAGTCATGAATCCCAAACCACCCTATCATAAGCCTTGGACAAGTCCAGTTTCATTAGGAGGCCTTGCTTAGAGGAGTGCAACAAAGAGTGAATATTTTTGTGAACCACAATTATGGAATCCGAGATTTGTCTGCCCGAGACAAAGCCATTCTGTTGAGGGGAAATTAGCCCTTGCAAGATAAGCAAGATCCTAGCAGTAAGCACCATTGAGATGCTTTTGTAAAGAGAATTGCATAAACTAATAGGTCTAAAAGAGTTGACTTTATCAGCTCCATCAGTCTTGGGAATAAGCACCAAGAAAGTAGCATTGATTTCTTTTAATAAAATGCTAGCTCCAAAGAACTCCTTGACTGCATCAGACACAACTTTCCCCACTATATCCCACATTCTCTAGAATACCACCATAGGGAAGCCATTAGGCCCAAGTGCTTTATCTCCTTCTAAGGAAAAGACCGCCTTCCTAATCTCTTCAGTGGAAGGAATAGCCTCCAGAACAAAATTGTGGTTAGGAGAGACCACAGAGGGAATCGAAGAAATAAGCACATATTGGTTTCTCATGCTCAGAGAAGGATCAACAGAGAGGAGAGATATGAAAAAACCTTGCATTTCCTTAGTAAATATCTTCAACCTTGGTAAGTTTATCTTTATCCGCAACAAGAGAGATCTTATTAGCATATTTGTGTTTCAAGGTCATCATGTGGAAGAATTTGGCATTTTTATCTCCTTCCTTTAGCCAAATGGCTCTAGATCTTTGCCTCTAGAAAGTTTCTTCCTTGGCTATGATCTCATGATACTTTATTAGCACTTCATTTTCAGAATCCATGTTCTCGAGGGAATAACCCTCCAGCTGAATCTTGTCTTGGATAGCTCTTAAGTCTTGTTGAATATTCTCCTTCTTGTTAAACATATCCCCAAAGGACTCCCTATTCCATTTCCTAACACAGTCCTTGACTCTCCTTAATTTCGTAGCCACTTTGTACATGGCAGTCCCTTCCACTTTTATATTCCACCAATTATGAAATAACATTTCAAAGTTCGGTTGAGATAGCCACATCTTTTCAAATCTGAAAGGGAAATTTCTCCTACTAGAGAAGGGGTCCACCACAAATACAATAGGAAATGATCAGAGCCCACTTTTGGAAATGAGGAAAGGGAACAAACATACCTTTGCATCCAATTGTGAGAAATCGGAGCCCTTTCAAGTCTTACTTGAATCAATTCGTTACCAACTCTTCTATTTGAACAAGTAAAGTTAATGCCTTGGAGATCCAGGTCTATGAGGGCTTGTTGATTAATAAAGTCATTAAGATCCATTCTTCCATCCATATGGTTTTGCGTTCCTCTTAAATTTTCACTGTCTTTGAGGGGAGTGTTGAAGTTCCCCATAAGAAGCCAACTAGTCCCAACAAAGGCGATCCAACTTTGAGGTATCTTTTCCCATAACAACTTCCTATTAAACTTGTTATTAGGGGCATAGATGCTAGTTAAGATCTAGGAAAAACCATCCTGAATATGAGTGAGATTAACTGCAACAAAGTTTCCATCTATAAACATAGTTTGACCATTAATATATTTCACATTCCAGTAGATAACAGTACCTCCAGAGGCCCCCTTAGAGCTACTGCCCACAACGCCACATTCCCTGAAAATTTTGATCTTTTCAACTTTTTCCTTCTCCATTTTAGTTTCTTGAATTAGAATAACAGTTGACTTATGATCTCTTACCATATTCCTAACGATATCCTGCTTATGGAGACTATTAAGCCCCCTCATGTTCCATGAGATTACCTTCATTTCTTAGGAGTGAAGTCGTGGATGGTGGCTTGCCTCCCATCTGCAATATTCTACATACTTTCCAGCTCCCTCGATCTTCTTTCTGATCTTCTGCCTTGTGATCCCATGGGGGATCCCACGGCCTCTTTAACTCTTCCTCTAGTAGCCACTCCTGAAGAGTTGGATAAGGGAGTTGGACCTTTCTTCTTTCCTCCATTCTTAAGGGTATTTCCCTCCAAATCTTCCACCAATTTGTTTCCTTCCCAGTTTTCTTCTGTCCAGCCTTAGGGGTGTTCTTCTTAAGGAAGGTTGAGGTGACTCTTTCCTCCTTACTAGAGGCCACCTGATATTCAGCCTCTTGGGTCATGCTATCAAGGTACTTGTTGGTCAGATCCCTAGAGATCTGATATGAATCCATGGAATCTTCCACACGTGATGGATACAAAGATTGGTCTCCAAAAGGTAGGTCAAGGTCATTAATTTCTCCTTCCTTAGTAATTTCTAAATCCTCACATTCCTTGTCTGGGCCTTCCTTAAAATCTTTCTCTTCTTCCCTTATTTCGTCCTTTGTTCCCTCTAGCTCCTTTTGAGTTGTTACCTTTACCTCCTCCGGCTGGCTGGGGCTTGATTCGATACTTTCTTCTACCTTATTTGGATCTTCGCCTATCTTAGTTTTATGAAGACCACCTTCCCCTATTGGGATCTGTCCTTCTTCTTTGTCATTTTCCTTCTGCTCACTAATGAGCAGTCCAATCTCAGACTCTTTCCCATCTTCCCGCTTCTTACTTCCTGCTTCCTCCTTACCCTCCTCGTCCAACACAATAGCTAACTTGGGTATCCAATGTTTCTTGGAAACTAAGGGTTTTTTGTCCGAAGGTTTCTTGTTTTTCTGTTGCTCTTTCCTGGGACAACTTTTAGCCCAATGACCACGTTTCTTGCAGTAAAATTAGACAAAAGGCAAACCTTCAAACTCCACTTCTTGACTCCATTTCCTGAGTTTAGAGATAATGTCTATTTTCTCAGGGAGATTTGTAAACTGATGAATATTCACACAGATACAAGCAAAGACCAATCTGGATTTTTCTACAGTCATTGGATCTATAGACAACCGTTCTCCAAAGGAAGAGACTAAACCCTTTAATATATCTTCATTCCAGAACTCCAGAGGAAGTCCCGGGAAATGAACCCAGACTGGAGTCGAGAGGAAAAAGGAATCTGTTAATACAACTCAAGTAGAGTATTTGTAGGAATTTGAGTTGTTAAAACAAATCATTATATTTAGGAGAGTTATTATAGGAGGTTTCCTATAAAACAGGATATGGAACTCATATATATGTCAAAGATTGAACAAAAATATAATGAAGCATTGTATTATATTCTTTTTAAATATTCTTGCTTCAACCTCTGCCCATATTTCTAATACAAGGTCCAATTGGCAAGAAGATTACAAAATTTGCATAGAACATGTTATTTGATATTGGAGGATGGCTATAATATAAGATTAAAATAAGTTAGTTGACAATGATTGTGTATATTGTAGCAACTTTTAGTTTTCTATTTTTCTGATTTTATTGACCTTTTGTTATTTTGATCTGCAGTTTTAAATGAAGATTCCAAATAGTGCAGCATGCGTTGATTTGCAAAAAGATTGTTGAATTATTCATTTAAGTGGTGTTGAAGGAGTTGTGTTGTTGAATTGCAAAGAATTCAGAATTTTTATCTTGTTAAATTTAGAGAGTATATATGTTTGTGTCATTGTTTATTTGACATGTGCAAATGGTAATTTCTTTTTTAATCAATTGTTTGATGTAGTATGCTTTTTCTACCCTGTAGATAAGGTGAATATAGAAACCAGAGCCATATAAAAAGATGAAAGAAAACTTTAGCAGTCAAAGACTACTCATCATTTTAAATCAATTGAATCATCAAGATGCAAGATTTTAAATTTTAAATTATAGAGAAACATTACTAGAAGAAAACATTTTACCATATTCAACGACCTCATAATGTTTTTAAATAATCTATAAATAATTTTTGGCATGCTTCAAATAATCTGTGAATAATGCTTTAGCATGCTATTAGGGTCAATTCTCATTAGACCACTCAAAAAGATATGCATGATGATTGTATGGTCTTTGCATGGAGTTGTAGTGTCACATATGTCACATAGGTGTATGAGTTTCGAGTTTTAATTTGTATTAAACTCACATGGTGTACTTCATGTACTTGTTTGTATATCATGGAAGAGTGACATTGACTCTTGTGCATGATGATTGCATGGCTTTTGCATGAAAGGTCTAATGACACATGTCATTTAGTTGTATTATTTTTATTTGAAGGTTGCATTGAACTCTCATGGTGTCCCTAGTTTGTTTGTTTTGGATCATGTTTGAGTGACAAGTGTTAATGTGCATGATGATTGTATGGCTTTGGTGTGAAGGTTTTAATTACATATGTTGATTGTAAGGGAGATTTTTTAAGGTTCTAATGACATATCAATGAGTTTTATTGTTTTTTGTTAAGGTGGCATCAAACTGTTATGGTTTGTCTAGTGCATAATCATACATCATGTCTAAGTGACATTGGCTTTCGTGATCATGATTATATCAATTTTTTGTATGAATGGTCTAATGATCTATATTTTTTTAAGTTGGAGAGGTTCTATTTTAATGTTATAAGGACATATGTTTTTATTTATTTTGGGCTTTTTCAAGGTCACATCATAATGTGATAATACACCTAGTGTGTTTATTGATGCATCATAGCAGAGTGACCTTGAGTCTTGTACATTATGATTATATTAATTTTTGTGAGAAAAAGGTCCAATGATTGATTGATTCTTATGGATTTTGTACAAAAATCTCAAGGCTAATATGCATATGAGTGATTTGCATTTTTTTAAGGTTCCAATGGTATATATCTGGTTGCATGAGAATGTCTCTTGTGCATGATTATTATATGGTTTTTGTCTGAAAATCTCATTGATTGACTGGATTATGAGTTATCGAAGATTTTTTTAATATGTATTTAGTACTATGGAGTGGATTATTTTTTGTGCATTAGAATTGATGTCATTGAATATGTGCAATTGACAATATAGTTCTTCAATAAGTGTTTAAAGGGATATAACATCTCATTGATTCTTATAATGCATCCTAGTACCCTTATGGATTAGAGTTAAAATATACATCAAACTCCTATGAAATGCCTAGTATTGTTATTCATGCATCATGATTAAATGGGTGTGATCTTGTGTCATGATTATAATGGATTTGGACATATATGTGCATTTGAGTTGAATGACATATATGGGATACTATATACAGTGAGTACCATTATGTATCTGTAAACCTTGCATCACGATTTGTGTGTATAAGGTTGAATGGAATATGTAGTTGGCATATATAACATAGTATGAACAATGAATACCATCCTTATTTTGTGAAGTTTGCATAATGGTTGGTGTGCTTGTTCATAGGGCATGTGGTTAGTGATATTCACTCTTGTTCATCATGTTTTTATGGCCTTGGTGTGAAGGGTCTAATGACATATAATGTCATTACATTGTTTTTATTTCAAATCAAAGTGATAATGACATACATATCATGTATTTTTTATATGAGATTTCTTAAAGTTTGTATCAAACTCTATGATATTCCTTGTGTGTTTGTTCATTTATGATGATGATTGTATGGATTTTGCATGGATGATAGAAATCGTTTCTTCTACATTATTATTGTACATTTTTTATGGATTTGATGAAATATATATAATTGAATTGTATGTGTTTTCTTTGGATGTTCTACTGACATATATGTCAACATTGTATTGGTTTTGTTGGAAGGTTGCATCAAACTTGTATGGTGTGTGTAGCGTGCTTGTTCATTGGTCATAGTTTTAATAGAATGTGGTATATATTGTGTATGAATCTGACATAGTATTTTACAGATGCCATGTATCTATGTGATTTTTACATAATTATTAGTTTGCAACAAGTTCCTATGATTTTCCTAGAATGTTTATTCAGATGTTTTAGCTAGTGACATGTGCTTGTGCATGAGGATTATATGATTTTTGCACGAGGGTCAAAAGCTACATATGTCTTTAAGTAATATGGGTTTGGTTTGATGGTTGTATCAAACTCAATGGTTCGCACAGTGTTCTTGTTTATGCATCATGATTGATGACATGGACTTATTCTATATAATGATTGTATAGATTTTGTGTAAAGGGTCTAATGACTATATGATTACCTTGTACGGGTTCTATTTGAATGTTTGAATGAAAAATATGTCATTGTTATCTGGATTTTGTGCAAAGTATTGAATTCCATGTCATTGAGCTATATGGATTTTTTTATGGCTATGTTAAACTCCTATGGTTTGCATGGTGTACTCATTCTTGCATCGTGGTCGAGTGTCTTTTGTGTGAAGAGTGTAGTAGAATATGCTATTAAGTTGTATGTTTTTGTTTAAAGTTTATGTAAAATTCATATTGTGTGCTTGGTGTAGTTCTATGGCTTTTATGTGAAGAATTTGGTGGCATTCACTAGTGTGCATAATTATTATATGAACCTTGTGTGAGGTCAAATGATATACATGCCACTGAATTGTCTGTGGTTTTTTTAATGGTCATATTAAAATCTTATGGTGTACATGAGGATTTTCTCAGGTATCATGGTTTAGTGGCATTGATTTTTGTAAGTTATATTAAATTCTATGGTGTTCTTAATGTGTGTTTATCATCGTATTTGACTCACATGATATTTTGTGCATGATGATTGTATGGATCTCTCTTCAAGGCTCTTATAATTCATTGGGTTGTATGTATTTATGAAAAAAATTTTATAGCTAATTTGAACCCAACTACTATATGGAGTGATTAGTGTTATTGTGTATTGGGACTGATGTCAATAACATATAAATGATTATATAGATTTCTAATGACATGTGTGTTAGAGTGTGCTTATGCAATAAAATTAAGTGGAATTGATTATAGGGTATATGCAGGGACATGGTATACCAAGCTATGATCTTAAGAAGCAATGAAAATCAGAAAATCAGGGTTAGTCAACTTGACGTAAAAAGTTGAACATCTTATCAACCTTATGTGAAAAATGTGTAAAAATAGAATAGAATCTGTAGGAAATTGAATGTAGTTTCTAACTACTAGCCCTTTCTGAAAAAAATAATTAAACTAATTGTTGAAAATTTTAGATTTTAGTGCAGTAGTACAAAAATTTCAGGAAAAAGATAAAAGTACGTGTATGTTTAACCACCTTAATCACAATCAAATGATGATATCTTTTCACAAGATTATAGATATAAGTAGTAGACTCATTCTCCGATGTGATGCATATTTTTGTGTAATTTTTCCCAACTAAATAATTACTTATGAATTTTGTGCTATAAAATTTCAGAATAAAAAACTCTCTTATCTAACCACCTTAACTAATTCTAAACTTTACAAAATTGAAAACTTTTTTTTTCTTATAGTAGGTGAAGCATAGAATGTGACGCATGTTTCAGATTTCAAAAAAGGTTAAATCGTTCAAAATTTATAATTGTTTTTCAATCAATTAGGACTTTAGAAGTAACTTAATTATAAAATAAGTAATAATTACTTACTGAACTTGAAATTTGACAACAATTATATTGACGGAAAGCTGATAATCTCTTTAAGAAACCCTTTTTGTTTCATCAATTTCAAGTGAAAAAAAGGTCGTCGACTACATGGTCGAAGTCTGGAGATTAGAGGAAATATGGTAAACATGTTTTTTGGGTTGACCATCCACGTTTTACCATTGCAAAGCTAAAACTCAAGGCAAATCAGATATCCAAAAGAATATTAGATATCCGAGTTTATCAGATATCTGATATGTCCCGCCCAAATTCTGCTTTCCATTTGAAATTTCAACTTTTTCATTTCAATGCTATTTTCAATTTTGATTTTAGTTTTTTAGTTTTTTATAGATTTCATTTTTATAATATTAATATTATATGAATACTGGATGATAATAGCATAGTATTGTTAGAAATAACTGAGAAGAGGGGGTGAATTAGTGGCCTCAAAAATATTCCAATAAATCAACCCAAAAACTTAGTACCACAATATTAAGCCTCTAGTTATCTTCAGTCCTATAAGATGAATGCCTTCAAATATACTTATCAAATAGCTACTGCTCGGAGTGCTCTGTTAAACCTTGTTCTTTATGTTTATCGTATACCAGTCTTTCATTTACCGAAAAATAGTAAATTACTTAGAGTATACTGATCAATCCATATTAATTATGTGTAATGCAAAACACTAAAGTAATGACTCATAAACACATTGACACATGGATTTTTAATGTGGAAACCCTATTAAGGGAAAAACCACTTGGAACCGGTAACCCAAAATTTTCACTCTTTTGAAGTGAGCTCAGTGAAAAGCCAACCCTGTGGTTACAAACACACTGTTAGGTGTGACCTTGTTAGAGGATTAAATAGAATAGTTTGTCACTTGATATCGGGCATCTCTATGCTACCTTCTATGGCCAAACTTCTTGATACTCCTTGAGATGTATCTCAATATAGAAAAGATCTTTAAATCCTACTCGGTTAAGAGACTTTCTGATCCAATGGTTAAACTGAAATAGTAAATGATTTGTTCATACATACAAGTTAGACTTGCAGATTTTCAGATCTATTGTAGGCTCATATTACCTTTCTGATCAATGTATCTTTTCAATACCTTTGCTCCACTAATCTGCTCGGTGATGAGATGTTCCTCTGTTGCTCGGTGTCCGCAAAATCTTTAGATCTTTCCTCAGCTTGATTGATCAGGACTGTATGAAGTTGTTCTTCATCAATTTCTCTTCAACATCCTCTTTTTTATTCACTCCCCTTGCTTAATTCGTAAAGAATTAAGTAGTCTCTTTATAGACATGATATCACCATTTCTAGGTCTTTGACTTTCTTGATCTTGGCATGATCCACAATTCTCGCCAATCTTGATTTAAAGATTTACTCCAGTTTTATCTCGAAGAAATCTCTTTGACAATTGGATAAAACAACTTTTCATCTTTTACTTATCTCTGGCTTTAACTTGTTGATTAAAACAATGTTAACAACCAGTTAAGTCTATCTTTAGCTCTACCAGCTAGATATTTTGACGTTTATGAACTCCAGTTAACTTCAGTGTTTTAACTCTTGTTAGCTTCGATCAACACTCCAGTTCTCCGTCGGGGTTGTCTGTCCTTTGGGGTTGTCCGTCGGGTAACACTGTAATTCTGGCCGTCTGTTATGCTTGTGATTCTGCTCGTCAGGTTTCTTTCTCGGGCATCACTATAACTTTTCTCTCGGGTTTCTCTGTCCATCGGGTTCCACTAACCGTCATTGTTTGAAGTCACATAGTGAATGTTGGTCTTTTATGCATTACTAAAAGCATAATATTTATCTCTCTGATTCTCTAAAGTCTTTGACACTTTGAATATAACTAATCAGATTATATCAAGTTGACATCAATGACAATACAATCCATTAATTGATTTAATGTCTTGCATTATCTTTCTGCATTTCGGTGATCAACTTAACATCTTCAAACATTCAATCAGTTACATGTCATCAATCTCTCCCTTTGGCATTGATGGCAACACACTACATTATCACACCTTATTATTACTAATACAATATGAAATATAATAGTTTCATCAATCTTTCCTATTGTAACTATTACAAATGGCTGGCTCTCGGTAAGCTCAAATAACTTATATTTGTTTCTTGCAGAGTGAAATCTTCAATCCCTTCACTGGATAGATGTATCAACTTCTGTCTCTGTTCTGTGTTGTCCCTTGAATGTTCCTCTTCTTGATAATCTCTTTATCCTTTAACAACAATGAGTCATCTCTCCCTTTGTGTATTCTCTTCCTTTTGTTACTGCTCTCCCTTTGATGGATATTTCATATGTATTCAATCTCTCCCTTTGGATAATGATATAATCTCTCCATATAATAATGAGAATTTCTCTCCCTTATGATAATGAGAATCTCTCTCCCTTTGACAACAATGCCAAACAATTCTCTTCTATATCATCTTCCATCCTTATTATAATATACTCCATGAATTTCCTTATCCATCAGCAATATATTGACTCTAGTGTTCGGTACAAATTTGTACCTTGCTGTGTACAGATGTATCTATTGCTGTCCATCTCTGTGCTTGCATCAACATGAATGATCTTTTGATTTGTTATAGGCTGATGCAACCTCCTAGTCAGCTTACTGACCGATAGACAAGGGTTGGACCCCTAGTCTCTTTATCAGGTACTCAAATGTATCTTTCGGTAATGGCTTGGTAAATATATCAGCTAATTGTTCCTTTGATTGAACATATTTTAGTATCACTTCTTTTTCTTGCAGTTGTTCTCTTAAATAGTGATACTTGATTGTTATATGTTTAGTCTTAGCATAAATGACTAGATTCTTTGATATGTTTATTGCACTGGTATTATCACAATAGATAATTACTGGTTCAAGAATCTTTATATTCATACCTTCCAACAACTGTTTGATTCAGACAATGTTGGAGCTATTTGCAGTAGCAGCCACATATTCTGCTTCTGCAGTAGACTGAGAGATGCATCCTTGCTTCTTGTTGATCCATGTGACAAGTCTGTCACCCATGAAGAATGCTCCTCCAATTGTGCTCTTTCGGTCATCAATGTTTTCAGCCCAATCAACATATGTATAGACTTGTAGCTCAAATTTTCCTTCTCTTTTATACCATAAGCCATACTCCTCGGTGTTCTTCAGATATCTCAGAATTCTCTTGACAACAGTCATATGTGATTCTTTGGGATTAGCAAAGAATCTTGCAACTATTCCAACTGCATGTGCTATATCTGGTCTGGTATGAACAACATGCATTATTTTGCCAATCATTGATCTATACAAGGTTTGATTTACCTCATTTGATTTGTCTTCTTTTGTCAGTTTACATCCGGTGGCCATAGGTGTTCCAACTGGTTTGGAATCTTCCATCTTGAATATCTTCAGCACTTCCTTGATGTATTTGGACTGAGTGATATATATGCCTGCATCTTGTTGAAGAATCTATAGACCAAGAAAGAATTTGATCTCCCCAAATATAGACATTTCAAACTCTTTGCTCATTTCATTAGCAAAGTATTTGCATAACATTTCATTTCCCCCAAAAATGATATCATCAACAAAAATTTCAGCAATCAGAATATTACCATCGATATCTTCTTTTAAATACAGATTGCTATTTTCACTTGTTCTTACAAATTTAATGCTAATGAGATAGGATTGAAGTCTTTCATACCAGGCTCTAGGTGCTTGTTTTAATTCATACAAGGCTTTATGTAGTCTACATACTATGTTTCTCTTGTCTGGATCAACAAACCCTTCTGGTTGTTCAATGTATACCTCTTCTTCAAGTATTCCATTTAGGAATGCAGATTTGACATCCATCTGATATACCTTGAATCCTTTGAATGCAACATAAGCAAGTAAGATTCTATCTCCTTCTAGTCTAGCAACAGGTGCAAAGGTTTCACCATAGTAAATACCTTCTTCTTGTGCATACCCCTTGCATACTAATCTTGCTTTATTTCTAGTGACTTCTCCATTCTCATTCAGCTTGTTTCTGAATATCCATTTGGTACCGATGACATTCTTTTCATTTGGTCTCGGTACTAGTGTTCATGTACTATTCTTCTCAATCTATTCTATTTCTTCATTCTTAGCACTGACCCATTCCTCATTTTCAAGTGCACTATTAACAGATTTAGGCTCAAAATCACAAAGTAAACATCTAGTGTTTAGTGAATTACTTCTTGTTCTCATTCCAGCCTTCTTATCTCCTATGATCTGATTCTGTGGATGATTTCTTCTGACATACTTGGCAAGTTTCGGTTCAACTCCGTGTTCATCATTATGTTCATTATCTTGACCATCATTCTGATATTCATCGCTCCGAACATCGTCTTGAGGATTTTCCTGATTTTTTATAATTGCAACATGATGCTCGGGTGCAATGTTCTGTTTCTCAGGAGCGATACACTGTTGCTCAGGTAGAGTGTCAGGTTCTTCAGTATAAACAAACTTGTTGTAGTCCTCTAGCTCTTTTCTTCTTTTCTTATCATTCTTTTCTGCAAATTCATCTATTTTCACATTTGCACTTTCAATGATTTTGTTAGATGACTTGTTAAGACATTTATAAGCCTTGCTTTTGGTTGAATACCCTAGAGAGATACCTTCTTCACTTTTGGAGTCAAGTTTTCCATTTCTATCATCCTTCAAAATATAACATTGACTACCAAAGCACCTGAAGTAACTTAAATTGGGTGTACGACCATACTATAGCTCATAGGGTGTCTTCTTTGTGTCCTTCTTCAATTGTACTCTATTTAATGTGTAGACAACAGTACTGACAACTTCCCTCTAGAAATTTTGAGTGATGCTTTTCTCATCATCAATGTTCTTGCACAATCAACAATGGATATGTTTCTTCTCAGCAATTCCATTTTTCTGTGGTGTTCTTGGTGCAAAAACTTGTCTTTTAATTCCATGCTCATTGCAATAGTTAGTGAACTCATCTGAAATAAATTCCCCTCCTCTATCTGACCTTAATCATTTCAATTCCTTATCACTTTGTTTTTATACCATAGCCTTGTACCATTTAAACATCTTGAATGCTTCTAATTTATCTCTTAAAAACATAACTGTCATCATTCTAGAATAATCATCTACACAGAGAATGAAATATCTATCTCCATAGTAACTCTTTGTCCTCACGGGTCCACATAGATCAGTATGGACTAATTCTAAAATGACATTAGATGTATGGGCTTTACTCTTGAAACTAGACTTTGTCATCTTACCTTTTTGACAATTCTTGCACATGATATGCTCAGGCTTAGACATGTTCGGTAAGCCTCTGACTTTTCTTTTATTGCTTATCTTTATCATGTTGTCAAAATTCACATGACACAATCTCTTGTGCCACAACCATATGTTTTTATTTCTAGCCATCAAACAAGTGGTGTTAATGTCATCAAGATAGAAAAGGTTACCTTTTGTCTGTTCACCAGTTTTGATCAACCTTCCTGATTCATTGAAGATCTTTGCCTTCTTATTTTCAAATGCTACTCGGTGACCTGTATTGTTCAGCTATGAAACACTTAACATATTATAATTAGGTCCTTTTACCCAATAAGCATTATCACATTTGATCAGGTTATTCAACATTATGGTTCCTTTACCTTCAACTGGACAAGGTGTGTCATTACCCATTCTTACTGAACCACCATTATAGTATTCAAAAGTTTCAAAAAAATTCTTATCACTGGTCATGTGGTGAGTGCAGCCACTATCTATGATCCATACATTATTCTTATTAACCTTAGATATGAGTACAGTTTCTACATACCTTTCATCTTCTTCGTCTGAATCATCCTTCATGGCTACAAATACCATCTCAATGTCTTCTTAAGATTCAGTGTCAGTGTCATCAGCTTTGTTCTTAGCTAGGTAACAAGCTTTCTTCCCTTTGTTCCTTGTAGTCTCGGTATCTCTTTTGTCAGATTGTTGGTTGCTCCGGTAATCTCTGTTATCACCTCTATCAAACTTCTTCTCATATGATCTGTCATTACTTCTGTCATCTTTTCTTTTGTTAGGATATCTTGCAGCAAAGTGTCCAACCTCTTTACAATTAAAACATACAAGTGGTAATTTACCTTTGTATCTACCTTTGCCTCTCTGGAATCTTCTTTCCATTAGTGCTTTAATCTCATCAAGATTTTGATCATCACCATCACTTTCACTATCATTTCTAACAGTGTATCTATGACTTGATTTACTTATTTTAAAAGAAGATTTGAATGCAGACTCTACATATGATAGGACACTATTATCAAAGTTATTCATCTCAAATGAAATCAGTCTACCAATCAGACTATCTAGAGTAACTTTATTGTTTGCAACTGCTCTCATTTCTTGTATAGCAAAAACTCTAATAACATATACAGGCAGTGAGGTTCTTAAGATTTTACTTACCATTGTCTCCTCTTCAAGTACACCTCCAACTCCTCGGATAGCATTGACTACCTCTTTGATTCTGTAGCTATACTGAGTGATATTTTCTCCTTCTTTCATCCTTAGGTCATCAAACCTCCCCCTTAGGCTTTCTGCCTTGGCTCTTAGTACATTATCATCTCCTACATGTACCAACTTTAATTTATCCCACATTTGCTTAGCAAAGGTGCAGGTTTTGACATCTTCAAACTCAGCATCAGAGAGTGAGGAAGCAAGCTCTATCTTCATGCAATTATGCTCATGCTTTTCTCTCAATTGCTCAAGAGTGTGGGGTCCTGTAGGTAACACATATTCAGTATCAAGGTGTTGAGTAACATCATTACCAATACTTGATAAGTGGAGTCTTATTCTTCTTTTCTATGATGCAAAGTTGTCTTTATTCAACTTGGGCACATCTCATATGTTCATCTTGTGATCTTTTGCTTGAGCTATTAAAATCCCTTTCTAAGCACACAAGTTTTGATACCGATTGTTAGAAATAACTAAGAGGGGGGGGGAGGGGGTGAATCAGTGGCCTCAAAAATATTTCAATAAATCAACCCAAAAACTTAGTACCACAATATTAAGCCTCTAGTTATCTTCAGTCCTATAAGATGAATGCCTTCAAACATACTTATCAAATAACTACTACTCGGAGTGCTATGTTAAACCTTGTTCTTTATGTTTACCGAATAACAGTCTTTCATTTACTGAAAATAGTAAATTACTTAGACTATACCGATCAATCCAGATTAGTTATGTGTAATGCAAAACACTAAAGTAATGACTCATAAACACATTAACACATTAATTTTTAATGTGGAAACCCTCTTAATGGGAAAACCACTTGGGACCGGTAACCCAAAATTTTCACTCTTCTGAAGTGAGCTCGGTGAAGAGCCAACCCTGTTAAAGGTTACAAACACACTGTTAGGTGTGACCTTGT
>MU227309.1:694663-710069 GCA_018584345.1 Thuja plicata
AAGGAGAGAGAGAGAGAGAGAGAGAGAGAGAGAGAGAGAGAGAGAGAGAGAGAGCTATAACATAATATTATAATATTAATATTATAAAATATAATATTAATATTAATATTATAAAAATGAAATCTATAACAATAATTAAAAACTAAAATAAAAATTGAAAATAGCATGAAAATGAAAAAGTTCAAAATTGCAAATCATGAAATTTTAAATGGAAAGCAAAATTTGAGCGGGACATATCGCATATTCGATTGGCTTGACAGGCATCCAAAACCATATAATTATTCTCTAGGGTCCCTCAATTCGAGAACCACGTGTTTTGTAGAGAATTTTATGGGATTAGAGCTGTGGAAGACAAAAAAAAATCCAATTATTTTGTTCAAAATTTATTGATTATGAAAGGTTTTGCATCACCTTTTTGGTCTCACCATGGGGAGTAGTAGTCGTCGAAAGCATAAATGAAAGAGGAAGTTCACAAATGAAGAGATTAAAGTGTATAGAGAAAGGGCTAGGGTTGGCCATTAGAACAAGAGACAAGGTATGCTAAATATTAATGAAGATGAGGCCACAGGCCCACCCTTAAATGTGGTTTCAAGTGAAGAACATGAATTTGAAATGATTTATGACAATAATATTGAAAATAAGAATGTATGGATTGAAGATGAAAATGTAGGATTGGAAAATGAATATGTAGATGTGGACAATGGAAGTGTAGACATTGGCAATGACAATCCACCGATTGAATATGAAGGAATTGACAATGATAATGGTATACAAGAACCAAATCAACGTTACACATCTTGAAATTATATGATAAATGAAGTCCCTTGTGAGGAAGAAAGACAAACTTCAATTTTGAGACCTTCAAGAACAACAATATGGTTACTTGAAATCGATGAGACCATAATGAGCAATTTCGATAGAAAGAGATCACAAAGAACCGTTCGGTTGTGTGCTTCAAGACTTTTTGATCAAATTTTTAGCCACAAGACATTGGTTGAGCAATGTCAAATGTTGTGTAGTTGTTAAAAATGCAGAAGATGAGACCTACACTAGTCAAATTGAAGATTAGTGTGAACAAGAAAATGGAGAGGAATGCTATTATTGTGAGAAATCTTTTTAGTGCTCTCAATTCCATTGGGAAGACTACAAGACCTACACTAGTCAAATTCAAGATTAGTGTGAACAAGAAAATGGAGAGGAATGCTATTATTGTGAGAAATCTTTTTAGTGCTCTCAATTCCATTGGGAAGACTACCAGGAAAAATACAAGAGAGTTGCTTGGAGGGTTATTACAACCTCCTTAGTAAGTCGTCATTTCTCTCATGATCATAGTTTCATGACAAATTTTTTTACTAGAACCTTTCGAGACAACGCCTTGCAATGGTATTGTTCCTTGCCTCCTTATTGAATTGATTCCTTTCAAAAAATTGCTAATGCTTTCATTGAACAATTTCAAAACAACATTTGTCCTAAAATCTCTCTAACTGATTTAATGCATTTTAAACAACATGTTAAAGACAAAGTTAGTGATTTCATCGGTAGATTTAAGGATTTGCATGCTTAGATTTCTTATCTTGTGCTTGATATTGATGTGCAACACATTTTTATTGCTAATTTACAAATTAACATTAGAGATAAGATACTTCTTTCTAAATTCTCTTCTTTCCCTAAATTGTGTGTAGTTCTTCATCATTATCAACTTCAAGTGAGTCAATTTGAGAGCACCACTCTAATGGCTCCCATTCCCGTTGATAAGAGTGATGTCACATCCAATTTCAACAAGTTTTAGAAACCGAACAACTACATCAAAATCAATAAATCATCCAACAATGTTGATGAACAAGCGACATCAACATCCAAAGGTGTGGCTCCTTTATCATCTATTTTTAAACCTTCCCGTAATTATACTTAGTTTTATAAATCTTTGCATAATGTGATGTTGAAGTTAATTAATGCTAATGTGTTAACACTTCTTCCTATCAAACCCATTGGCACCCTCAATCCAAATACTTTGATCCCAAAGCTTTTTGCCAATATCTGAAAAGTAAATTTTTTAATATATTTAATTTCATTACTATATTTATTTTGTATTTCTAATGAATGTAGGTTAATCATCAAACATTTAGATTTTCTTTCACACGTGGAAAATTTCAAAAACAAAAGAAAAAATGCTAAAAATATATATTTTCTCTAGGTATTCATATCCCTATTTAAACACAAAAAGAATAAGTTTTTTTCAAATGTATAAAGAAAAAATGATGCATTACAAAATACACTTCTATCCAAATTATAGCTACTATGACTTCAAAAATTAACTTAAAAAATACTTGTACCAAAAAAATATGAGAAAATATCCATACCTTAGATATTGGTACAGACAAGTCTATATTTTAAAATTAAAATTTTATTCTTGCTATAAAAAAAAATCTTATGCATTTTAAAGTAAATGTCACTTCTGAAAAATGTTGATTATTGTAAAAAATAAGTTATTAAAGTTATGTAAAAATGTGCAAAATGAAATTTTAATTTTTTAAGAAAAATATATTTAGAATCTACACAAAAAATCTCACAAATGATTCATTTAATTTATTTTCAAAATTCTTAATGGTTTAGTTGCTATACGTGTTAGAAAGTGAAGACGTAGTGCATAATGTTGATTTCAATGTCAAAGTTGGTCAAAAAGTGTAACTCAGTATTATGGGATCATCTATCACTGGAATAATATTAATAATTCCATCTAAGAGGACACCCAAGTACTATCTCCAAAGTGTTTGGAGACATTACCTAAAGTATGTATTAGGATTGCAATTAAATATTACACTAAGATATCATTTTCCTAATTGATAGTATACATTGCATGATATCTATATGAAGAATAAAATAAATTGAGTAGATTCTAGCTTGGGAGAAATTAGAGAAGGTTTCAAGGTCTTAATTGCTCTATACATTACATCTCACTAGAAAGAGACCAATCATCTTCTCCTACAATATGCCTCTAGTAACGATATATTGTCTATGATTTGTCTCTAACTTCTTAAACAAAAATTCAATCAAAACTTTAAATAACATATGAGTCCTAGCAATGTCCAATATTGCAAATAATTCTCAAATACACCTACGGTGATCGTAGATGGAAAATGGGGGATTCTAAGAAGGGCGGGAATGGAAGGAAGGAAAATTAAACTGGGCTACTCGCAGTAGAAAATTTGACTCAGGCAAACTCTACCCCCCAATTACATCAAGTGCATCCAAAAGAGGTTCCTTGTAGTTGGTAATGTTGGAGAAGGTAAAGTTCCCTTCAATATCGTCATCATGAGAATCACCTGATGAAGCCCTAAAGTGCAAAGGTTGCAAATTACAACATACAACATGCAACATTTGCGAGCGAGATAGAAGCAACACCCAACTCTAGTGTAAGGACCCCCTTGAGCCTCCAGGATAGGTTTTGATCCTTGAGAAACTGCCAAACACATTGAATCTCGTGTGCCAGTGCAAGGAGAAGCAATGGTGAGAGAGGAAAATTAGACGAGAACATAGTTCCTTTTAAAGAATTATAAATATAATAACATGAATCTTTATGAAAATTTGTATATTAACAACCATGATTAGCCGAATATTTTCTTAATGTTTATTTCTAAATCTATAAATTTTAATATTATAATTTTTACTTAAATCAATTTAGTTATAAGTATGAGATATTTTTTTTATAGTAAGTTAAATTGTGATATTGCTATCAAGATTTCAATTGTTTAGTTTTTGAGTCAAACTCATTGGCCCATGTTTAATGAGTAATGACTCACAAGAACCCATCTCTCATGAGAATAAATGGAAGTCCTCATTACATCTAGATGATGCTCACATAGGTGACATGTCGGGACTTCCGGGAACTCACCCATTCTAGTACTATTCCAGCTCAAGAGTGGTTAGCGCTTAACCACAAAGTTTCCTCCAAAGTTAAGCCCACTTTGCTTGTAACTCAGTTTGTAAAACCTTCTATAAGTCTTATGTCTTATGAACCATTCATTATAAAGCTACTACTCACATGAAACATAGGTCAATGAGTTTGACTCCAGAACTACACATAGCAATATCAAAATTCAATTATGTTAATTTTTATATTGATTAAATATAATTTTACTTAAAAAATCATTTTGATTTTAGACACATCTACACATCATTTTGAAATTATGAATTTTTAACAATAATAATATAATAAAACAAATGCATCAAAATAGGTAACTAATAGAAAATGACTATTGAAATAAAGCATAAAGAAAAATGCCGACACCGTTATAAAAAAACGAAACATAGATAAAAGAAAAAAGCATTGAAAAAACTAGTACCGTTGGAATAAAGCATTAAAAAAATAGTACCGTTGGAATAAAGCATAAGAAAAAGTTGAGGGAAAATTTGTGTTATTCATTCTCTCCCCGAATTGTTATTTCCTTTTTTCTCCTTTTTCTTGTTTCGTTAAATTTTCTATCGCCGTTGTGTTTCTACAATTTTTTTGAGATTTCTTTTTTATTTTATAATTGTTTTCTCCTGTACTTTCATTTCAGCGTGCACGCTGGTTCGTCTATTCACTGGTTCGTCTATTCATTTTTATTTAATAATTGTTTTCTCCTGTACTTCAATTCTTTGTCCCCTGTATCTTGGTGTGGTCTTCTCCATGGTGGAAGAAAAAGAAGAGACGGAGAAGAGGCGGTGGCAGCAGAGGAATTTTTGGTTGAATTTGTGTATGATAATTTCTCCATACATTTTGCGCTAGCAATTAATTTTAAGAGGTTCAATATGACTTTTTGCTTATGAAAATCTGAGCAGCTTTGTTCCAATTCATCTTCTTCTAGGGTATCTATTACTAGCACTTGCACCTTTGTGGGTTGCAAGGGTTAAGCAGATAGTGTTATATATATTAAATATTATCATTGTATTTCTGATGTAGAAAGATTGTGGCAGTTGACTCATAAAATCAATCCATCAAGTAATCCAGTAATCTGGGACTGAATCACACCCTTTTTATCCAGTAATCTGGGACTAAATCACACCCTTTTTGGCAAAGTAAAGCAGATTCAGTTGTTGTCATGTCTGAGATACCCTTCAAGTTCTCCTCCTTATCTTCTTAGTCCAGTCTCATCACCTTCAGAAAGTACATTCATTAGTCCAACACATTCCACACCTCCCTCTTATGACCAGCATGTTATTGCTCCATCTCCTCACAATGCAGTTGCAGCAACAGTTTCCCACCACCATGCTAGATCTCCCTGCAACCGCCATGGTTCATTTCCATATTGTCACCATGTACTTGCACTCTCTTCTTATCATTCCCATGTTCATTGTAACCTACATCATGCTTCAAACCCTGTGAAATATAGGCATAAAGGGCATGCTCCAGTCTCTTGGTTGAATGGAGAAGCACCTTCCCCCTCACCCGGCATGGCTAAGCCTTTTGGGCACCACCATCATGAAATAGTAGCTTCTGCACCCCATGTTATAACTTCTGTTCCTCCTCCCTTCTCTCCACAGGATGGTCCTTCTCCTCAACCTTGGCACCTGGGTGGTCACTCTTTTGCTTCAGATTCACCTTCTCTATCTCATTTACCATACTATCCTGCTCCTAAAAGTGCTCCACCTACTTGAAGTGGCATATTTTCATCTCCTAAATCGTCACATCTCTCTCTAGAAGGGTTACCCTATTCTCCCTCTCCTGAAATGACTAGGATGTCTCACCCAGATCTGCCAGAAAAGATTTCCCCTGGTCCGGCCTTTCCAGATGTTACATCTTCATGTGAGTTTGCTGTGACCTGGTGATTCGGATTCTGTTCACTGTATTTTCTTGAAAGATGATTGTTTAGGATGTTCAGTTTTTGATGTATAAATGCATTGACTATGGTTGCTTTTGCAAGCTCTAAAGATTTTTGCCCACTCTTATGCAGCCTACTGAATATACCAAATAGCAAACCACCAGCTCATATCCATATTGCTTGAGGTATGCTCCTAATGTTGTAATGTGTAGTAAAATTCAAAATGCTTGAAGTATGCCCCTAATGTTGTAATGTGTAGTAAAATTCAAAATGCTTGCCAAATTTAAAAGAGCCATTCTTTTTAGCTAAATTGGTTTCTAGAATTTACTGGATTGTATTGGGTTTTATTAAATTACAAGATTGTGTTGATGGGCTTTTAGTTTTCAAATGAAGTCTCCAGGCTTGCTTTTATTATCTCGATTAAGGATTTCATGTATAGCCCTAAGCTTGCTTTTAAGGATTTCATGAACTATGTTATGAATGGGCAGTATCTGTTACATTATGCCTAATATAGTCACTACATAAAACTGTCTGATGTCTATCCTTATGTTGCATTAGGTGTTGTACAAGGATTGGCAGCCATTCCATAGTCACAAGAGGTAAAAGGTAGAAGAAGCCCTCTATTAGTGGACACTCAACAACCACAATCTATTTAAATGAATAGACTAAATTGGACTTCTGAAAATCGTAGATTTAAAAATTCAGAATAAAATATTATATAACAAATAAAGAAGACCTCAAATAACACCCACTACGTATAAGCAACATATACTGATTATACTTAATATGAACACTACATTGCATTAAAAAACATTATTTAGGCAAAGTGGAAATAATTGATAACAACTTACATTTGGAGAGTGTTGTATTTGGATGGCATTTTGTCAAAGAGTTTACATGCCATCTGCATGCATCCATATATTGCATACATGTCTAACAGGGCATTTGCAATGACCGCAGCTGACTAAAAACCGCCGTCAATTATACTTTGATGAATGTTCATGCCCTGTTTCAAAGCTCCTATTATGCCACAGGATGGGAGGATGCTGGCAAAGGTTGTGCAGTTTGGCCTCACTCCATCCAATTTCATTTGCTTCAAGATTTCTAAAGCCATATTAACAAACCCGTTTTGGGCATATCCTCCAATCATCACATTCTATGAGACCACATCTCTTTCCGGCATTTCTTGGAAAAGCTTTACTACTTCCTCAAGGTCACCATTTTGTGCATAACCCACAACCATTGCAATCCATAAAACCACATTCTTTTGAGGCATTTTGTCAAACAATTCACGTGCTTCACATATTCTTCCACATTTTGCATGACATGTTCAGTGGTGTCGTGAAACCCTTCGCAAGCATCAACCAAGCTACCGCACTTTACATACATGTTGATAAACTTATTTTGAAAAACTGTGACTGTAGCAAAACCAAATAGCTAATGTGGCAGTGGATTTACTTATCCTCTCAAAGGGATTTTCAATATCCTACAAGGTGCCCTTCAACACCTCTATCTCATATACATCTTCTTGCAGATCCAGACATTCTTTGCTACACCTGTGTGCACAAACAACAAACCACATACAATTCAGAACCCAAATTATGTTAACAGGCCATTAATTTAAGGGTAGCATGTTAATATTTAGATTGAATACAGAAAAGAAATTAGACTTGAACCAAATCCCCAACTTGGTGGCCAAACCAACCAAAATAAGCATTTGGAGGTATTGCTTTCGAATATCTTATAAAATTCGAGTTCCATGGGCCACTCCCCCGCCTTAATCCAAATCATCGCCCCCTCAAAGTGAAAGATTTCCCTCGGATAAAAATAATAAGCCATCTAGTGGGGATTTTGTTCATCATCAATACCTGTAATCATCTTCCCTAAATCCCGTCTTTACCAAAACATTTAAATTAACCAATAAAAGTACCTTTATTCTACTCCAAAATGTATGATCTTAAGGGAAGCATGTTCATATTCAAATTCAATTCAAAAAAGAAGTTAGACTTGAACCAAGATCATGAAAGATGTTTAAATCTTAGCAGTGTACCCGAATGATGCCTGGTTCAGATTCTCGACTAAAGTTGTGAAGTACGATAAGAGTTGAAGTCATCAGGAATGGCAGGTGTGTCTGGATGATCTGCATCCGTGTCCCTCTTCCATCTTCACTTCCTTCTTCAACTGCCAGTATTAACAAAAGCCTCTTCCCATTCTGAGAATGGCACCAATTGGGCCTCAAACTGCTTGGAAACCAGCAACGGGAGAGACATGCCATGCAAAAGCTCCGCCAACATGTTGATGGGAGCATGCACTACATGTACGAAATTATAAGCCTATCGGCTTAACTAGTTTACAGTATGTACAATAATTAAATTACGTGGGTTGAATCTGTGTGATATATTTTTGGTGTTAAAAAAAATTGATGCCTAACACATTCATCCCAATATATACCTGTTGAAGACTATGTGACAAGCTTAAGAGGATGAGCTATGACATAAGGGATAGGCTCAAGATTTGCATCTTTTAGTTTTTTCATCCTTTTAAAAAAAAATTCTTGTAGATAAGTCTGCAAATCAATGATATTTTAATTGCTCATCAGTTATCTTAGAAATCTCATAAATGAGCTTTGGATTTAGCGACCGACCTATCCTTGAAAATATGTAATAAGTTTTCAGGTACATTGATGAGTTATGCCAAATGTTCATTGAGCCATGTCTAACATCTTTGAGTTAGGAAGAGAGTTAGATTCCTCAACCTGCTAACAAAGAACAGATTTGAAGGGATCATTGAATCCCATATAAAGTCATGTCACTAGTCATGTTCTGAGGGAGCACCTTTTTCTTTAAAGCCACTAATGAAAATGCTTCATATTTTCGGAGGTGGTCTTTGTACCAAACATTTGATTTCTTTGAGCCAAACATTTGATTTTTAGTCAAGCAGGATCTTCTAGAGGCTCCAATTTGAGAAGCATGACCACTTTAACTAATCTTCTTAATTATTAATTTACCTTTCTTTTTGAAAGATTGAAGATAAGAGTGTCAATATGTCCCTAAGACATGGGAAATAAACCTAAGATTTGTATCTTTTTGTTAGTTTTCAAAAGTCACTGATCTGCTAATTGATTGGAAACTAGCATAGAAATCTCATTGATGAGCTTTGGATTTAGTGACCAGCCTATCCTTGGATTTAGTGACTCTCATTTGCATAGTTATTACAATGCTTGTTTGATTAGCTGTTGAAGGAATTGAATTTGGATAAATTTTACACTTATCTCCTTTCCTATTTCCTTGTTGAGAGTATGAAGATAAGAGTGCCAATTTGTTCCCTAGGACATGGGAACATATTGGATGCGTTGTCAAGCATAACTGAGTGGGCTCCGATTTGAAGAGCACGACTTCCTTAACTTATCTTCTTTATTTGTAATTTACCTTTCTTTTTTAGAGAATGAAGAAACAAATGTCAAGCTGTTCACTAGCATCCATAACTGAGTGAGCTCTAATTTGAGGAGCATGACCTCCTTAGCTGGTCTCTTTATTAGTAATTTAACTTTTTGTTTTAGAAAATGAAGAGAAGAGTGTCAATATGTTCCCTAGGGGTAGGGGGGGTAGGCATTGTTGAAAAATCTAGCCATTTATATGTTAATTTGTACTTTTTGAAATTAAAAATCTAGCCATTTATATGTTTTAGAAAATGAAGACAAGAGTGTCAATATGTTCCCTAGGGGTAGAGGGGTAGGTATTGTTGAAAAATCTAGCCATTTATATGTTAATTTGTACTTTTTGAAATTAAAAGTATCTACCTTAGTGCCCCAATTATTGGAGAGTACTTCCTTAATTTATACAAGGTCATTCCTGCCATGCCCCGATTCATAATAATTCCACAAGTCCTTGAAACGCATTGTTGAAAAATCTAGCCATTTATATGTTAATCTGTACTTTTGAAATTAAAAGTATCTACCTTAGTGCCCCAATTATTAGAGAGTACTTCCTTAATTTATACAAGGTCTTTTCCGTCGTGCCACGATTCATAATAATTCCACGAGTCCTTGTAACAATAAACCTTAGTTTCCAAAGAAAATTGTATGTCCACATTTTCAGGCTTTTTTAAATTGGTAACTATGTTTCAAAAGGGAAACAATGTCGATAGATAAACTTTACAATGAAAAATCCCTAACTGACGCATTAAATTAAGATTTTTCCATAACTCAGTTTTCATAATAGTAACAATTTTCATAAATCAAATTTGGGCCTCAAAAAAGTGTGGGGGAATCCCCTCAATAGATAGAAAACATAGATCAAAGTGGCACCAAACTACAGAAAAAAAAAGCACAGATGACAGTGAAACATGGATAGTTGCAAAAATACTGCAGCTGGTTAATGCCAATGGTTTCCAAATCATTAAAAACAAGTCTAAAATCCCCAATAAAAAGGAGCTTAGTAGTGAGCATTACTTATGCAAGAAATCTGAAATATAAGTTTTCATTTATGTTTTTATTTTTGTTGTTTTTTTTTCAAATTTCAGTGCATTATTTCAGCATAGCTGTGAGGACAACAAAATCCTCACAGTTTGCTTACATTCTGTGTAATAGATATTTATACGTTCTCAGCAATATTACATGAACAAACCTGTCATCAAACATATAATTGAATGGTATGCTCCATGAAATTTTTGAGTTTTTTTCAAATGTTTGTGTTAAGGCATACTAACAGAGACTAGTTGTGCAAAAATTGTCAGTTTCAAATTGTCCGTTTTCAAATTGTGGGGTCAACCTTGATAATCATTATTTATGTTTTTATTTTTGTTGTTTTTTTAAAATTTAATTGCTTTATTTCAGCATAGCTGTGAGGATAACAAAACCCACACAGTTTGCTGACATTCTGTGTAAGAGAGATTTCTACATTCTCAGCAATATCACATGAACAAACCTGTCATCAAACATATAATTGAATAGTATTCTCCATGAAATTTTTGAGTTTTTTTTTTTAAATGTTTGTGTTAAGACATACCAACAGAGACTAGTTGTGCAAAAAATGTCAGAAATTCAAGCTAAGTTTGAAAAATTGTACCTTCATAATCTGACAGAAAAATGTTCCAATTGTTTTTCTCACATGCACTTCAAGAAATGTAAACCCCCTAATCTAAATTTCTTAGATACAATACCAATACTGGCAACAGAGTGAAGTAACATGCAAAGTAGATTTTATCGATAGAAGATCAAAACTTTATCATTGCTTGTAAATTGAAATATATATTGTAGCCAGAATATGAATGAACACTTCTTGTACCACCATCATAGATAATTATTTCCTTATGTATGTCTTTTACTAGACAGACATAAAAATTTTGTGGTACAAAGTTCCTCTCATGTCCAGTGTCACTGTCAATTGCACAATTATGCTAGTTTAATTTGACTATTGAACATTTGGTAGTACACTCCAAGCATAGTGTGTAAGTATACATAATGAATATAGGCACAAATTAATAAATTATTGATAAAATGCTTGGATATAATATCACGGAATGAAATGATTGTAAAATATGCAAAATACTGGGTTCGTTATTAAATTTGTAAATCTCTTTTAGCAAATTTGCTAGTAGGTATAAGAGAAAGTTGTGCATCTGTAGCCCTTGGCATCATCCCCCAAGCTTGTGCCAACATGGGGGCTTTCTCACATGGTTAGAGATCCGTTAAAAATGACCAAAACTCAAAAATGATTAACAAAGGTGGAAGTATCAATTGTAAGTGGTTAACAATTTCATATTTTGGACAACTGATTGGTAAATCATAAATGACAAATGACAAAATATCTCACAGAGATGTGGTCTATATAGGGCTGCACTTGCATTCATTACAAATTTGACAAGTTAATTAGGGCATTTTCAGGTCGAGAAACAATGAATATCATTAGCAGCACTTCAAAAATTTGAGGTTTAGAACTGCATGAAAACATAGAACACTATAACACAAAAAAATCTTACATCCAATGTAGAGTGGTAATTAAAAATTATAAACTTTGAAACAAAAGATTTAATCTGTGTTATTGTAGAAAATATAAATATAAAAGCTTTAATTTCGTGTTATGTTTCTTTGTCCCCTGTATCTTGGTGTGGTCATGGCTATGGTGGCAGCAAAAGAAGAGACATAAGTGGTAGAAGCAGAAGACGAATGAGAACAACCATAATTGTTCTTCTTCTAGGTAATCTACTTACAATACTTAAAAATTTGCGGGTTGAATCTGTGTCTCGATACATTCTGCGCTGGCAATGCAGCCAATAAATTGTTCTACCTAAATTTTTTGAGGTTCAATATGACTTGTAGCTAATGAGAATCCTCAACTTTGTCCAAAGTCTCCTTCTTCTAGGTAATCTAGTTACCAGTTTCCAATAATGTATGTGATATATTCTCCATATATTCCTCGTTTGATGTTCTATTTTTAAGAGTTGTTTGGTGTAAGAAAACTATTGATCTTTAAGATATTCATCCCACTTTTTATATCATCCGAATTTCAGTCATCTGACATTTTAGATCTAAAATCTTAACACATTCATCCCAATATATACATCACTTTTACTGAACATCATTGGTACTCTCTATATTCCCCTTTAAATATTCTTAAGTGTGCTATGACAGGTTAGAATTTGGGTTTTTTATTAGACCCCTCACAATGAGTTGGCACTCATGGTGGACATGCTCTCTTAGTCATAGAGCAGTAAGTATTTAGGTTGCCCATGCATTTTATAACATTAGCTTGTGTAGAATAGATGGAAGTAAACTGTGAGATATTATAATGCATAAAAGTAGCCAAGAACCCCACTAGTCCTTTTGTTTCTTCCTTAGAACCCAACTCCTTAATTCAATTGTAGTCTCTTGTAAGAAATGGATGTTTATTTGATGTGGAACACCTTCAATAGAGATTTATTCCATTTTCACCTTTTTTGTTCGCTCTACAATTTTTTTTGGTTGTGGCTTTTCAAAAAATAGCAGTTTTTCAACTGCTCTATTTTTCTAGCCAAACTACCCCATTTTGTTTAATGAGGCTGAATTTTTTTGGTTTTTGGTTTTCAAAAAATAGACCAAGTTGATCCACACTTAGATTCACTGTTTGATGTTGCCAAGAAGAAAGAGGGACTAAGTTTATCCATATACTGAGCTTAATGAACATCATTGGTACTTTCTGTGTGACAAGATTAGTATTAGTAGGACATGGGGAATAGACCAAGATTTTGCATGTTTTTCATCATTTTAGAAAGTTCTTGCACATAACCCTAGAAATCAATGATTTGTTGATTGCTTGTTAGTTAGCTTAGAAATTTCATAAATGAGCTTTGGATTTAGCAACCACCGTATTCTTGAAAATATGTAATTTTTCAACTAGATTGAGCAAATTTAAGTCAAGCACGATCCTTTCCTATAAAAACCTCTGATAGTCAATATGATGGCTATATGCAGTAATTTTTATTGGAAAACAAGGAGATAAAGTATTTTATTTTATTTCCAATAAAGGAATTTCTAAGCTACTTGTGATGCATATTCTGTGATTTTATATATTGAAGACTTGAAAGTTTGGTTATCAATTTTCTTTATTTCTTATACTTTAATCTTCATTTTATTCTGAGACATTACATTCATTTTATTTTCACTTTCTGTATTTTCTAGAGGCATTTACTCAAGTAGTTCATGCGCTACCAGTAAACATAAGCATATTTTTTAGATTGTTCCAAATGAATGATTGTATATATACATTTAGTTCTAATATTTATTTAGGCATGTATTACATTTCCATGAATTAACTTCCAAATTAGTCTAGGA
The DNA here is from genome assembly GCA_018584345.1 of Thuja plicata. Lineage (NCBI taxonomy): Eukaryota > Viridiplantae > Streptophyta > Pinopsida > Cupressales > Cupressaceae > Thuja > Thuja plicata. The sequence goes on from MU227309.1 coordinate 708,275, forward strand.
TTTCATATGGTATTCAATTAACAGATGTTATTTATATTTCAGGATATTGTTAAAGTGTTTCCAAATTGATATTTTCCAGCCATTATGATTAATGAGTAGAAACTTTCAATTCCCGTGCATCTGTCTTGGTAAGGTCCTTTGTGTCTGGTACAAAGGATTCTATCGTGTGATTGTGTTTTTCCAATTGTGAAATATTAGTCTTTTGTTTGGAAAAATGTGCACCACTGGTACTTGCTTGCAACCTTTCATCCATCTATATGAGCTGTCCAAGGGTGCCTAGTAGAACTTTGCATCACATTTTCCATATGAAATTTTGTTTTTTAATGGTGGTGGTATTATAGCAGAAATCAAGAGCTCTTCAGAAAATGCAAACATGGTCCAAAAAATAAGTTGATCTTGGAAGATGATCATAATATAAGATTAAAATGAGTTGACAATGATTCTGTATATTGTAGCAGCTTTTAGTTTTCTATTTTTCTGATATTTTACTGATGTTTTGTTATTTTAATCTGCATATTTGAATGAAGATTCCAAATAGTGTAGTACATGTTGATTTGCAGAAAGATTATTGAATCATTCTTTTAAGTGTTGTTTAAGGAGCTGTGTTGTTGAACTGCAACATATCTTGCTAAGGTATGTCCACAGAATTCAAAGTTTTTTTAAACATTTGACATATAAAAATCGTACATTTTTTTTAATCAATTGTTTGTAGTATGTTTTTCCTATCTTGTTAGAAACTAGAGTAATATAAAAAGAGCAAAGAAGATTTTAGCAGTGGAAGACTACTCATCATTTTGAATCAATTGAATCATCAACATGCTAGATTTTAAATTTTAAATTATAGAGAAACATTACAAGAAAATATTTTGCTATTGCTATATTCAAAGACCTCATGTAATGTTTATGACCCTATAAATTATTTTTTAGTATGTTTTTAATAATCTAGCAGTGGAAGACTACTCATCATTTTAAATCAATTGTATCATCAACATGCTAGATTTTAAATTTTAAATTATAGAGAAACATTTCAAGACAATATTTTTCTATTGCTATATTCAAAGACCTCATGTAATGTTTGTGACCCTATAAATTATTTTTTAGTATGTTTTTAATAATATGCTAAATAAAGCTTTAGCATGCTATGAGGGTCTATTCTCATTAGACTAGTCAAGCTCCATTGACTTTTCTTATGATAAGTACCTTTAAATTTAATTTATCTTGAAGTTGGTTTGGTATCATTGTAAACTATTTTTGGACATTCTATTTTTAAGTCAATATTAAAGAATCAAAGATATATTCAATGAGATTGGTTTAAAATATGTTAATATTTGAAAATTAAAACTTAGATTAACTGGAATTTGTTTGAAAGATGTGTTTTGAAAAGTTGAGAATGATTCTAGTGCATGATTATTATATGGTTTTTGTGTGAAAATTTTAATCATTCAAATTATGAGTTAATTCAAATTTTGTATCCTTAATATCCATTGAGTATTATGGAGAACATTATTTTATGTGCTTAAAGGGATATAATATCTCATTGAATCTTACACTCATGGATTAGAGTTAAAATATACATTAAACTCCTATGACATGCCTACTATTGTTATTCATACATCATGATTAAATGGATGTGACTCTTTGTCATGCTTATAATGGATTTTGATATAGATGATGTGTAATGGAGTTGAATTGCATATATGGGATACTATGGACAATGAATACAATTATGTACGTGTAAAGCTTGCATCATGATTTGTGTGTATAAGGGTGGAATGACATATATAGCGTAGTATGA
>MU227309.1:710134-740277 GCA_018584345.1 Thuja plicata
CATCCTATTTTTGTGTAGCTTGCATGATGGTTGGTGTGCTTGTTCATAAGGCATGTGGTTAGTGATATTCACTCTTGTTCACCATGATTTTATGGCCTTGATGTGAAGGATCTAATGACATGTAATGTGTATAAGGGTGGAATGACATATATAGCGTAGTATGAACAATGAACAATGAATAAGGGTGGAATGACATAATCACTCTTGTTCACCATGATTTTATGGCCTTGATGTGAAGGATCTAATGACATGTAATGCCATTATATATATCATGTATTTTTTATATGGGATTTCTTGAAGTTTTTATCAAACTCTATGATATTCCTAGTGTGTTTGTCAAATGATGATTTGTATGGATTTTGCATGGTCGATAGAAATTGATTCTTCTACATGACGCTTGTACCTTTTTTTTTAAAGGATTTGATGAAATATATATAATTGAGTTGTATGTGATTTCTTTGGAGGTTCTAATGGTATATATGTCAGCATTGTATTAGTTTTGTTGGAAGGTTGCGTCAAACTTGTATGGTATGTGTAACGTGATTGTTCATCAATCATGGTTTTGATAGAATCTGGTGTATATTATGTATAAATATGGCAGTATTTTATAGATGTCATTATATCTATGTGATTCTTATATCATTATTAGTTTGTAGTAATCTCCTATGGTTTTCCTAGTGTGTTTATTCATGTGTTGTAGCTAGTGACATTTGCTTGTGCATGAGGATTATATGAATTTTACATGAAAGGTATGGTTGCATCAAACTCATATGGATTATATAGTGTTCTTGTTTATGCATCATGATTGATGAAATGCACTATCCTATACAATAATTGTTTAGCTTGTGTAAAGGGTCTAATGACTATATAATTAGCTTGTATGGGTTCTATTTGAATGTTTGCATGTAAAATATGTCATTGTTATTTGGATTTTATGCAAAGAGTTGAATGTCATGTCATTGAGCTATATGGGGTTATTTTTATAGTTGTACAAAACTATTATGGTTTGCAGGGTTTACTTATTCTTACATCATGATTGAGTGACTAATGTGTTGATTTTATTGCAGCTGTGGTCGGAATCTACAGACTGGCATAATTATTATAAAGGTTGTGATAATATGATGTTATTGTTGATAAATAATAATAATTATATTGATAATATAATTATTCTGGTAATATAATTAAATTGGTAATATAGTTATTATTGTTATATTTAAACGCAATACAAAGACATTAAATCAAGAACACCAAGATAGGGTAACACAACTCCTTCAACATTATGAATGACAATTTACAACTCAAAGCTAAAATATGCTTCAACTCTAGGTCGACAGCATGGAGATCACCTGAACTAACTTACTCAAGTAAATGCATACAATGAATACCCTTAAGGATCACTATGCTAGTCTACAAATCTTAGACCCAACAAGAAACCCTTCTATGTATATTTTGTATACACAGTGAACTTATTACAACGCTTGCCTTGACAGATATACTCTATACAACAATAACCAAGAAGCTCCTCACTATGATGGATATTGATTATAGACTTCTAACCTCTCCGTCTAACTTTAAAGCTTAAGGAATCCAACCTTTTATTGAACCAACTTCGATTGCATCACCATATCGCACCGTTGGATCTCAACATTCCTCAAGCCCCATCGGACGATTCTCCATCCGCGTTGAAGCTTCGATCTGAGTCATTGAGGATTCACCCAATCAAAGACTCAGCTCACCTTCTAGCTCATCAACTTGTCGTAGCCCAAGGGAACATTCTCCGCATTGCGTGGGGAAGTCTTCACAAGGGCCTTCAACCGCAAGATTTCCAAATTGCATCCATCCGTCGACTAACTGCACAAACATTGGATTCTCCGGTTCAACTCATATACATCATTAGATCTGAATATATTGCAACAATGCCTTTTAGGGGTCATTTCACACCCAATCTGATTGATAGATTCCCAATGTCAAGCTCAAGAGTTTACCTTTGGCCTTCGACAAAAGCCTGCCCATTTCACGGTCACTACATTCACCCCCACTCAACTCATGGCAACACCCTCGACGCCGATATGCCAGCACCTTGCAGACACATGGGAGTGATGCACCCCATCTCACTTTGGCTCCAATGAGTTCCCCGACTCGAGGAACTACATGACCTTCTCCTCGTCCCTCTATAAGGTCTTGCCGCATTCCCAGCTCGGTGCTTCAGGATTTGTTCCTTAGCACACTAACAAAAACTCCCAAAAAACTCTTTTCCCATGGATTTTTGAACACATAGCTTTCACCAGAGCAACTCGTCGATTGGGGTTGTCCATCACATTTGCTGGACCCCGAGTAGGAATGTTGCGTACCAAATCTTCCTCGTCAACACAATGTGAATGCAACTATGAAAAATGAAAGACATGATGAACGCGGAGATGCATGGGCAAATTCAACTTGTACGCCAGTGGTCCGACTTTCTTCATGACCTCAAATGGGCCATCCCATTTTCGCACTAAGGATGTGCTCAATCCTTTTGGTGCCTTAAACTGAATTGGGTCCATGCGTAGCAACATCTTGTCACCCACTTGAAAGTCCACCTTCCTACGATGTAAGTATGCAAACCTCTTCATTCGATCTGCTACTTGGCTGAGGTGATACCTCGCTAAATCAACTTTTTCATTCCAAATCGATACAAGCCCGACCGCATCAAATTGGGTCCATTATAACCCTTCATCATCGTATGGGGCATGAGCGGATGCTGCTCAAATGGGGAAAACTTGGTTGATCCACTTTTCTGCATATTGTAGCTAAATTGGGTCGCATCAAGCAACTTTGGCCAGTTGCTCTGATTGGCTATCACAAAGTGACGCAAATAATCCCCCACCACCTCATTGATGCGCTCAGTCTGCCCATCCGTTTGGGGATGGTAGCTTGTGCTCATCAATAGCTGCGTGCCAATCAACTTGAATAGCTCACTCCAAAACTTTGACGTAAACCTTGGATCTCTGTCAGATACAATATTGAGGGGCACTCTCCAATTTTTGACTATGTTCTTGAAAATGTACTGAGCTGCTAGCTCTGCATTGCAAGGCTGCGCACAAGGCACATAGACCGCATACTTGCTGAACCTATCAACAACAACTAGAATGCTGGAGAACCCACCAACATTCGACAACTGTGTGATGAAGTCCATGCTTACACTTTCCCAAGGCCGCACTGGCACTAGAAGAGGCTGTAGCAATCCCACTGGCTCAAAGCCCGTGACAGGTGGTATCAGAGCCATCTGATTTTGCGGCTTGCTATACTATTGAAGATCTTGAAGGTTTCAAGAAAGTAAAGATTTCATGGAAAGTACTGTGGATGCGGTTCCAGATCAACCATTGCATGATGGCGTGTGGATGGGACATGGCTCGGCCACTCACCAACCTCGCACCAGAGCCTGGCTGCAAGAGATGGAACAAAGCGCTGGTGAACTTGAAGTGCCTAAGTTGGATAACTGAGTTGTGAATCTTGAAGCCGACTATGTCGACATACAAGACAATTTGGCTAAGTTTTGAGATTCTCTTGAAGTTCAACGCAAAGAGGCTAAGTTTTTGCACGATGGATAGGCGTTGCACAACTCTCTGCTGGTGCAAAATGGCTTGCATAGCTCGAAGACTTCGATGCTCATTGGCTCCTATGATGGGGATCATGATGACAAAACCCTTGACAACTTCCTTTGGGACGTTGAAGAGTTCTTGTCTAGCGCATCTGGGCTAACCGATGAAGCATAAGTAAAGAAAGCGACGGTGTGCTTCATTGGTAGCACAAATTTGTGGTGGCGTACCCATTTAGCCAACGAAAGAGTTGGTAAAACTGTGTGGTTGATGAAGTCTTGGCCCAAGCTGAAAGCTGCTCTCCAAGATCAATTCCAGCCATGAAACTCGGATTAGGTCATCCAAGCCCACTTCGATGAATTAAAGCATTTTGGAAAGGTACAAGATTAAGTCCAAGCTTTCCAAGTCTTAGATCTTGAATGTGTTAAACTAAATGACTTCGAGAAGCTGTATCTATTCATGTGCAACCTCCAACCTTGGGCTGCTGAGGAATTGTGGCGATAAAAGGTTCAAACGCTTACAGAGGCGGTGACTATGTCCGACGGTCTACTGGATTATAAAGGTGATGTTGCTAGAGGTTTTGGCAGAGCGAGATCTAACACGGGAGATCGCTGCAAGACCTTTAGGTCGAAGAATGATCAACATCCCCCATACCAAAAGGCAGCAGATCCGAAGAGCAAGTCAAAATTCAACAATGGAAATGGCTCAAAGAAAGGTAAGAATCCAGCCCTTGTGAAGGACAAAAAGACAGAAAGAGAAAAGAACTGTTTCATATGCGGTCGACCTGATCATTGGGCTCGGGAGTGTCCAGACAGAGGTCGAGTTAACTCAATCTTGTCTGATGCTGCTAAGATTCCAAAAATTGGCGCGTTGCAAAGCAAAGTCCTTAGGTTTGAAAATGGATCCTACTGAATCTAGCTTTAAGGCTGCGAGTGCTCCAGCACAAAAAGTAAGTGGGGATATCAAGAATGCTATTATGCGACTTGGGTCTTGGAAAGCCCCTATTAATCTTGTTGAAATTGATATGAAATAATTCAAACTAATCCTTGGGGAAGAGTTCTTAAGGCAAGCAGCGGTGGTCGTTGCCCCTAACTTGGGTCGTGTACTGATGTTCGATCCGACATAGCCCTGCATTGTTCCAACAGTGCGCTATGATGACTCTAACCGAGTCTTGAGTGCATTGAGTTTAAAAAGAGTAGCAAGAAAAGGTAAAGATGAGTTGTTCTTGGCTGCCTTGCTCACTGATTGGGATGAAAGAGAACCCTCTGAGTCTTCAAATCCCACAGCGGTACAAGAGGTCATGGATTGCTTCGCTGATGTGATGTCAGATTGTCTTCCAGCCATGTTACCACCGAGGCATTATGTTGATCATGCAATTGAGCTAGAGACCGGAGCTAGACCACCTGCTTGAGCTCCTTATCGTCTTTCTAGGCTCGAAATGGCCGAGTTGAAAAGATAGTTAAGTGAGCTCATAGAGGCTGGTTATCTGCGACCGTCTCAGCTATGATGATTCTAACCGAGTGTTGAGTACATTGAGTTTAAAAAGAGTAGCAAGAAAAGGTAAAGGCGAGTTATTCTTGGCTGCCTTGCTCGCTGATTGGGATGAAAAAGAACCCTCTGAGTCTTCAAATCCCACAATGGTGCAAGAGGTCATGGATTCCTTCACTGATGTGATGCCAGATCATCTTCTAGCCATGTTACCATCGAGGCATTATGTTGATCATGCAATTTTGCTAGAGACCGGAGGTAGACCACCTGCTTGAGCTCCTTATCATCTTTTTGGGCCCGAAATGGTCGAGTTAAAAAGATAGTTAAGTGAGCTCGTAGAGGCTAGTTATCTGCGGCCGTCTTACTCACCTTATGTAGCCCTAGTATTGTTTTAGCGAAAGAAAAATAGATCACTTCGGCTTTCTGTTGACTATCCAACTCTCAACAAATTAACTATCAAGAACAAGTATCCACTACCTCTTATCGCAGATAGCTTCGATCGGCTCGTGGAAGTGCGGTACTTCACCAAGTTTGATCCGAGGTAAGGTTATTATCAAATCCATATTGTTGTAGGTGATGAAGAGAAGACTGCCATAACGACTCGTTACGGATCATATGAGTTTTTGGTCATGCCTTTCGACTTGACCAACGCCCCGACTACCTTTAGCACTTTGATGAATGATATATTTCGGCCTTTGTTGGATTGTTGTGTTGTTGTCTACTTGGATGACATCTTGATATACAACAAGATGTTGGCAGAGCATAAGGAGCAGCTCGCCGAAGTGTTTTCTCTGCTGTAGACGTATGTGCTCTTTGTCAAGAAAGAGAAATGTGTGTTTGCACAAGAGGAAGTATAGTTCTTGGGCCATGTTGTTGGACATGACATGATCAGGCCCGATCCAGAAAAGTTGATTGCAATTCAAGAGTGAGAACCATTAAAGAACATCCATGAGGTACGCCAATTTCTAGGTTTAGCTAATTACTATCGTAATTTTGTGATGAGTTATTCAAAAATTGCGAGTTGTCTCACGGATTTGCTTAAGAAAGATAGAAGTTGGAAATGGGGCCTGAAGTAGCAAGATGCTTTTGAATTGCTTAAGGACAAGTTGACTGTGGAGCCAGTACTTGCTCTGCCCAGATATAATGAGCCCTTCGAGGTTCAGACCGATGCATCCGAATTTGCTATTGGGGGTGTTTTGATGTAGCATGGTCACCCCATTGCATTCGAATCAAGGAAGCTGAATGAACAGGAAAGGAACTACTTAGCCCATGAGAAAGAAATGACAGCAATAGTGCATTGCTTAAGAGTATGGAGGCATTACTTGTTGGGAGTTCCATTTGTAGTTAAAACTGACAATATAAGTTCTACTTATTTCAATACTCAGGCGAAGCTCACGCCTAAGCAAGCAAGATGGCAAGAGTTCCTTGTTGAGTTCGATGTCGAGCTTGTGTATAACCCAGGAAAGTTCAATGTTGTTGTAGATGCATTAAGTAGGAAGGCTCAATTCAGCACCTTGGAGAACTTGGGGGAGTCATCCAACCAAGTAGCCATTGCTGAGGATGTTCTGAATCAGATCTGAGAAGGCCTACAAAATGATTCTCAAGCGCATCACGTGGTTCTTCAAGTCTAAGCTGGGAGGACCAGGAGGTTCACCATGAAGGAAGGGTTACTGTATTATGCAGAGAGTAGACTTTATGTTCCTAAATGGACGGAGTTGCGAAAGGAGTTTTTGGATGAGTGTCACGACTCAATCTGGGTTGGGCACCCAGGTCAAAAGTGCACCACTACATTGTTGGAGCGAGGGTTCTACTGACCTAATTTGCGTGATGATGTTGAGCTATATGTGAAGACTTGCCTCACATGTCAACAAGATAAACCAGTGAACTTGCAGCCAGCAGGATTGCTACAGCCTCTTCCAGTGTCAGTGTGGCCTTGGGCAAGCGTAAGCATGGACTTCATCACACAGATGCCGAACGTTGGTGGAGAACTCTCTAGCATTCTAGTTATTATTGATGGTTCAGCAAGTATGCGGTCTTTGTGCCTTGTGCGCAACCTTGTAGTGCAGAGCTAGCAACTGAGTACTTTTTCAAGAACATAGTAAAAAATTAGGGAGTGCCCCTCAGTATTGTATCTGATAAAGATCCAAGGTTTACGTCAAAGTTTTGGAGTGAGCTATTCAAGTTGATTGGCACGTGACTGTTGATGAGCACAAGCTACCATCCCCAAACAGATGGGAAAACTGAGCACATCAATGCGGTGCTGGAGGATTATCTGCATCACTTTGTGACAGCCGATCATAGTAACTGGCCAAAGTTGCTTGATGCGGCCCAATTCAACTATAATATGCAGAAAAGCAGATCAACCAAGTTTTCCCCATTTGAGTTGGCTACTGGGCAGTAGCTGCTCATGCGCCATACGGTGATGAAGGGTTATAATGGACCCAATGTTGATACGGTTGGGCTTGTATCGAGTTGGAATGAAAAATTTGATTTGGCGAGGTATCACCTCACCCAAGCAGCAAATCGAATGAAGAGGTTTGCAGACTTACATCGCAAGAACGTAGACTTTCAAGTTGGTAACAAGGTGTTGTTACGCATGTACCCAATTCAATTTAAGGCACCAAAAGGATTGAGCACATCCTTAGTGCGAAAATGGGATGGCCCATTTGAGGTCATGAAGAAAGTCAGACTAGTGGTGTACAAGTTGAATTTACCCCATGCGTCTCCGCATTCATCTTGTCTTTCATGTTTCACAGTTGCGTTCACATTGTGCTGACGAGGAAGATTTGGTACACAACGTTCCTACTCAGGGCCCAACAAATGTGATAGACAACCCCGATTGGTGAGTTGCTCTGGTGAAAGCTATGCATTCAAAAACCCATGGGAAAATAGTTTTTCGGGAGTTTTTGGTAGTGTGGCAAGGAACAATCCTGAAGCAGCGAGCTAGGAATGCGGTGAGACCTTATGGAGGGACAAGGAGAAAGTCATGCAGTTCCTTGAGTCGGGGAACTCATTGGAACCAAAGTGAGTTGCGGTGCATCAACTCCCATGTGCAAGGTGTTGGCATATCGACGTCGAGGGCATTGCCATGAGTTGAGTGGGGGAGAATGTAGTGACCTTGAAATGGGTAGGCTTTTGTCAAAGACCAAAGGTGAACTCTTGAGCTTGACAGTGAGAATCTATCAAACGGATTGGGTGCGAAATGACCCCTAAAAGGTATTGTTGCAATATATTCAGATCTAATGATGTCTATGAGTTGAAGCGGAGAATCCAATGTTTGTGCAGTTAGTTGACGGATGGATGTGATTTGGAAATCTAGTATTTGAAGACCCTTGTGAAGACTTCCCCGCGTAATGCGGAGAATGTTCCCTTTTGCTGCGATAAGTTGATGAGCTGGAAGGTGAGCTGAGTCTTTGATTGGGTGAATCCTTAATGACTTAGATTGATTCTTCACTGCGGATTGTGAATCGTCTGATGGAGCTCAGCGCATGCTGAGATCCAATAGTGCGATCTGGCTATGCAATCGAAGTTGGTTCTATAAAAGTCCAGATGCCTTAAGCTTTAAAGTTAGACGGAGAGGTTATAAGTCTATAATCAATATCCATCATAGCAATGAGCTTCTTGGTTATTGTTGTATGGAGTAGATCTATCAAGGCAAGCATTGTAATAAGTTCACTATGTATACGAAATATGCATAGAAGGGTTTCTTGTTGGGTCTAAGAGTTGTAGACTAGCATAGTGATCCCTAAGGGTATTCATTGTAAGCATTTACTTAAGTAAGTCAGTTCAAGCAATCTCGGCGGTGCCGACCTGGAACTGAAGCATATGTTAGCTTCGAGTCATAAATTGTCATTCATAATGTTGAAGGAGTTGTGTTACCCTATCTTGGTTTTCTTGATTTAATGCCTTTGTATTGCGTTTATTGATTCTTTATGTCTTTGAAGTATATGTGCGACTTGTCTGAAACAGTAGGCAATTAGGAAGGCATAGTCTGGAATTAGTTCTACAGTTGCATTGTGTAGACTTTTAGCCAGTTCTGCACGAGTTCACTCTAAGCTCATGACAAGTGGTATCAGAGCCAATTATATTAATTATATAATTAAATATATGAGATAATTATTATAATAATATAATCATATTATATAATAATAAAATATAATTATTATATAATAATTTGTAGGGTAACATGTGAAGAGTGGTGACCCTTGGGAAAAATGACATGGTATCAGAACAAAGCTTGGGAGGAATAATTGTCACAGTTGGACAGTCGCCGCCGAAAATATCTGTCGCTTGAGGAAATTTGACCATCACAAGAAACGATGAACTTTTGGCTATACCCAATGAAATATTGGTCAGTAGTCTCTTATAGAAAAATGTTGGTATGCTGAGACATTACAGGGTGTGAATGAAGCATATCTTGCACATAAGCCTTTCAAATCTTTGATGTAATGATGCATTTTGGAGCACACCATTATGCTGTTTGATTCATGACAGTGTAGAAGGGCTATTCATCACGCCTTAGAACCTCTAATGATTCGAGAAGGCAGTTACATGTTCTCTTAAAAGGATTAATGCAGATATGGAGTTCCATGCAACATCTTAATGTGTATGCAATTGCAAGAAACATGAAGAATAGGCATCGATGACTCCAATAGAGCATGTCGTGGTCAGAGAAAATAAAAGTGTGACGAATATGAGATCAGTAAGGAAGCTCTCAAAACCTGGTTTAGTGCTACTACATTTTGGGCAGCGTCAAAGAATAGAGTCTATGAATTTTCAATCATATAGGGCAGTATTTTTCGCAAGTAACCACCATTGCTAGAACAATTCCAAGCACGTTTGAATAATAATCATGATGGATATATTGAGAAAGCAGATTTATTAATCAAATGAAAGTGATCTACACATATGAGGAAGCAAAGATTAAAAGGTTATTCATCAAGTGAAATTGTAACATGGTTTGTGATTACTTGAGTGATCGATGTGCTTAGATAATCACCATGCCATGAATTCTCCATGTAGCTAGCACAATTGTGATGCAGCTTATGATTGACCTATATGATGAATTATGAATGGCACCATGTCACACTAGCTACATGAAAGATCGACGACATGATGGTTGAGTAAGTCATCTCATCATCATGTAACCAACTACCATGTTTGCATTTCAATAAATGCATCAATCTACTGCATTAATTATGCACTATATCACTATATTAATCATTTGACTATGATAACTAATTACTATAATAATTGATTAAAAAAATGGGCACTGATTGGTATATTAAAGTTAAAAGATAACCATAACAATTTACATCCAATGACGAGAAAGCATCTATCAAGATAACCATTGCAATATACATTCAATTATCATATGAGATACATATCAAAGAGGAGTAAAGAGATTGATGAATGTTAAAGAACAATAAGCAAGGGTGATGTAACTTAGTAACCCAACATCATTGGGAAGATAGCTTAAGGAGTATCATCAGAAAAATATATGAAAATATAAATGAAACACGAAAAGGGTATACATCATCAGAATAGCCTTGTTTAGGAAATATAAATGGATCACACCAAGGAGTATCAACATAAAATTGGACTGCATGCTTCATTTGTTTCAAAGAATTTGCTATATGTGAACTATTAGAACACATGATTTGAGAATCAACATTAGAACAATATGACTGATCATCATCATGTGGTACTCCTTGGTGTATTCCATTTAAATTTCCTATTGCAACAGGGCTAACAAATTGAAGAGGCATAAACAATAACCAGCTAGGAATGAAGATATAAACAAAAGAATAGTGAAACTATCATGTATATCATTGTATCTGCATTAAAGTACATTAAAGAACAAAGAAAGGTCCCCTAAAACTACAACTACTATCTACGTCTGTAGTCTTCCCACATCCTACCTGCTATATCATCTCAAAAATTCCCCCAATCATCCCTATCAAGCTGACTCAACCAATATGTCTCAAGCATTGGTACATTTATCCCATCACGATCGTCCTCCTCTTCAATAGCCACTTCGGATGGAACATCATCCTCTATAGTAATGAAGTTGTGCAGTATGAAGCATGCCAAAACTGTGAGACCTACATTAGACTGTTATAGTTTTACCATTTGGTTCTCATGCTTTCAGTAGTTTATGCTTTGACATACTTTGGGCATGACATTTTGGTATCAGAGCCATGTTTAGCAACATTGGGAACCTAACCCACTACGTTATCACTAAATTTGTCTGGCATGTGTAGGATGCCAGCTGTCACTTGTCAAGCTCATCAGCAAGGGTGCGGTCGGTGATGTATCCCCGCGGCACGCGTAGAGGTACAACCCAAAGTAGAGGATCGTAGGAGGGATCATAGTCCACCTCCTGACCCCCCTCCCGATCCTAATGCAACACTTTTGTTGGCCTTTCAGAACCTGGTCGGGCTCATACTAGACCGCATGCCACCTGTTAATCAGGAAAGAGAGAGAAGTAGGAGCCCACCTCCTAGAGCAAGAGGGAATCGGATACATCAGGAAGATGAATCCATTGCAGTACCAGGTGGTGTTCCTAGGGGTGGTGCGTAGAGACTCGATAGGGCACCCCCCGATATCGGGAATCAGATCACAGAGTTGATGAGGCTTAAACCGCCTCCCTTCACAGGAGAAGCAGATGGGGCAGGAGCTGAGGCTTGGCTTTTAAGCTTGGAGAGGTGCTTTGGGTTGCAGAATTATGGCAGCAATCTTAAGGCACAGTTCGTAATTCTTTTGCTCAGAGACCGGGCCTCCACTTGGTGGAGGCATGAGGAGACCAAGGGACTCATTGATATCAATAACCTCACTTGGGGAGCTTTCCTCGAGCTCTTTAGAGAGCAGTATATTTCAGAACAATTCTGATAGCACCGTATAGACGAGTTCCATGACCTCTGGCAACGGGGTCTTACAGTAGCCCAGTATGAGGGCAAGTTTCTCGATCTCCTACCCTATGTTGAATACATGGGAGATGAGAAGCTACAGGTGAATAAGTTCATCAAGGGATTAAATCCCGTGATTTTAGATAGGGTATGCATGGTACCTTTAGGGAACTTAAGGTTCACGGTGGACAGGGCCTTGGTGGCCGAAGAGATAGTCTGGGGCCCACAAAATTATAGGGATGGATCACAGAACCATAATACCTCATCTCAGGCCTCTGGGTATCAGAAGAACACATGGAAAGGGAATCAGAGGAACTCTTCAGGGACATTTAGGGCCCCACAGTAGCAGCAACAACAACAACAACAACCACAACATTCGCAGCAGAACCAGCGTCAGAGGGCACCTTAGGTTCAGCAGGGCTCCAAGTCCAAATAGCGGCAGTCTTAGGGTCCTAAGAAGGACCAAAGGTCTCAGGCACCATATACCCCTCCAACACGGACTCAACAGTCCTCTAGGGGAGGTTATAGCGGTTCATCTAGGACTGTAGGATCACAGTATTCTAGGCCTCCTGGTGTTCAGGTTCAGTCATGGGGGCCATGTTACACATGTGGTGCCATGGGGCACTTAGCTAGAGAGTGCCCATAGGGTGGTATTCAGTGAACAACAGTTTTAGAACCAACAGTAGGGGATAGAGTAAAATCCCACATGGTTTTTGCAACAATGGACAATCGTCAGGCAGAGCACCAGGCTACCGTTATTGAGGCCTCAGGTAAGATCAGAGGTAGTGATGTTACTATTCTTTTTGATACAGGAGCCACTGACTCCTTTGTTTCTCCATCGGTTGTGGAGCGTTGCAGGCTAGTGGCAGCTAGTCAAGAGGTTAGACGGGAAGTAGAGTTAGCTTCAGGAGCTAGAGTTTCTGTAACCTCGATGGTTAGTGATTGTCCAATCCAGATTGGTGGGATGACCACCATAGCTAATCTTAGAGTTACTCCCCTTAGATCTTACGGTCTAGTCCTTGGCATGGATTGGCTAAGTGCCCATAGAGCCAAGCTAGATTGTCGTAAGAAGAGGATCGAATGTTTGGATGATGATGGTATAGATATAGTTATTACTGGGGTTCATAGGCCTGTATCCCTCCGTGTGATATCCGCCATGCAGCTTAAGCGATGCATGCGGAAGGGATGCCAGTTGTATGCCATCACCATCAGCAATAGGGAAGAAGAGACAGAGAAGGAAACTTCTCTTAATGACTTCCCCATTCTTCAAGAGTTTGCAAATGTGTTTTCATCAGAGCTACCTGGTATGCCTCCTCGTAGGGAAGTAGACTTTCACATTGATCTCATACTAGGAGCTGAGCCAGTTTCCAGAGCACCTTATAGGATGACCACTAATGAGCTTAATGAGCTCAAGATACAGCTTGAGAAATTGTTAGAGAAAGGACACATTCATCCTAGTGTTTCTCCTTGGGGTGCACCAGTTATCTTCGTGAAGAAGAAAGATGGCTCTCTTAGGTTGTGCATGGATTACTGACAGTTGGACAAGGTGACCATCAAGAATCGATATCCACTTCCTAGGATCGATGACTTGTTCAATCAGTTGCAGGGTGCCCGAGTCTTCTCTAAGATAGACCTCAAATTAGGTTACCATCAGTTGAGGATCGTGGATAGTGATATTCACAAGACCGCATTCCATACAAGATATGGCCACTATGAGTTTACTGTGGTTCCATTCGGTCTTACGAATGCTCTAGCTGTGTTCATGAGTCTTATGAACGGAGTATTTTGAACCTTCCTTGACAAGTTTGTAGTTATGTTTCTCGATGACATCTTGATATATTCCAAGGATGAGAAAGAGCACGAGGAACACTTGAGGCAAGTTTTGCAGTGTCTTAGAGACAATCAGTTGTATGGTAGTTTGGTGAAGTGTGCTTTCTTCAGAGCAGAGGTCAAGTACCTTGGCCATGTTATTTTAGGTGATGGGATCTCAGTAGACCCATCAAAGATTGATGCCATCATGGATTGGCCAGCACCTACCACTGTAACCGAAGTTAGGAGTTTCATGGGTTTAGCCGGTTACTACAGACGGTTTGTTAATGGTTTCTCTCGGGTAGCACACCCCATTACCTCTCTTTAGTGAAAGGGAAAGAAGTTTGAGTGGACTGAGAAGTGTGATAAGGCCTTTCAGGAGCTCGAGAGAGCACTTTCCAGTGCACCCATTCTAGGTGTTCCAGAGCCTTCAACATAATTTATGGTATGCACAGACGCTTCCTTGGATGGTTTGGGAACAGTTCTTATGCAAGGTGGGCGAGCTATAGCCTACGAGTCTAGGAAACTAAAGACTCACGAGCTCAACTACCCTACCCATGACCTAGAGCTCGCAGCAGTGGTGCATGCTTTAGTCAGATGGTGACATTTTCTCTTAGGACATCGGTTCGAACTTCATTCAGACCGTCAGAGTCTTCGCTACATCTTCACTCAGCCGAACCTTAATGCTAGACAGAGAAGATGGATGGAGTTCTTATGTGAATATGATTTTGATGTCCATTACATCAAAGGGAAAGAGAATGTGGTCGCAGACGCCTTGAGTAGGAGACGGCATGAGCTTTCTTCTATGTCTACTAGCATGGATTTGAGAGATCACATCCTTCATCACTTGCAAGAGGATGAGTTGTACGTAGAGGTTTGTGAGTTGTTTCAATCTCAGAGACCCCTTGAGGGGAAGTTTTCAGAGTATGCGTTGGAGTCCGATGGACTATTGCATCATAGAGGACGTATCTATATACCTTCTTCTGGGGGATTGTGTGAGTTTGTGATGCTTGAGGCTCATAGGGCCCCTTATGCAGCGCATCCCGGGGTTAAGAAGATGCATGCTGACTTGAGGCAACTATATCATTGGCCAGGCATGAGGTTGCAGATTGCAGAGATGGTAGCTAGATGCTTAGAGTGCCAGAGGGTGAAGGTGGAACACCGTCATCTAGGTGGTCTCCTTCAGCCTCATGAGGTACCAGTATGGAAATGGGAGACCATATCTATGGATTTCATAGTAGGTCTTCCTATGTCTTCTCGTCGTCATGATGCCATCATGGTGACAGTCGAAAAGTTGACTAAGGTGGCTCACTTTTCACCTGTGTGTACTACATTTACCGCACCAGCAGTGGCACAAGTGTTCTTGCGAGATATAGTTAGACTTCATGGCGTACCTCTTAAGATCATCTCAGATAGAGACTCTCTCTTCACTTCATCCTTTTGGAGAGAACTTCAGGCAGCTATGGGTACTAGAATCAACTTCAGTAGGGCTTATCATCCTGAGACAGGTGGACAGACCGAAAGGGTCAATCAAGTGTTAGAGGACATGCTTCGCATGTATGTCATGGATCATCAGACCTGGTGGGAAGAATACCTACACTTAGTGGAGTTTGCATATAACAATGGGCACTAGACTTCCTTGGGTATGCCTCCCTACCAGGCTCTTTATGGTAGACCATGCAGGACCCCACTCAGTTGGGATAGGATCGAAGATAGAGTTTCCATTGGTCCTAAGCTAGTTAGAGATATGGAGCAACATGTGACTCTGATTAGGCAGCGACTTGAGGAAGCTCAAGATAGGCAGAAGAAGTATGCAAATGCGAAGAGAATTGATCGAGCCTATCTAGTTGGAGACAGAGTCTTCTTAAGAGTGCGACCACATAAGAGTCCAATCCATTTTGGAAAGGGCTCTAAGCTAGCACCCCATTTTGTTGGCCCTTTTGAGATCCTTGAGAGGATAGGACCAGTTGCTTACCGTTTAGCGTTGCCACCTAGCCTGTCACACATCCATGATGTGTTTCATGTTTCAGTTCTGAGGAAGTATATATATGATGAGTCTCATGTGATAGATTGGGATGCCTTGCAGGTGGAGTCGGACGGACAGCTGGCATTGGAGCCAATTTGTATATTGGCTCGGCGGACTTTGGGCCTTCAAGGCAGAGAGCTAGACTAGGTTAGGGTCCAGTGGGATTGCTATGACGAGGTTACAGCCTCTTGGGAGGACACAACACAGATGAGATCACAGTACCCTCACCTCTTAGATGCACTCCAGGAGGAAGTTCATGCCTAGAGGGGGTGGATGTGAGACCTACATTAGACTGTTATAGTTTTACTATTTGGTTCTCATGCTTTCAGTAGTTTATGCTTTGACATACTTTGGGCATGACAAAAACAATATGTGCTTGTGTCATGATTGGAGAAGACATTGCATGCCTCAGGATAGAAAAATGCTACTTCAAAATCCCAAATGTATGCTCTATTGTATTTCTAAGTGAGGAGTGTCAGTGGTTAAACAACTCTTGTGGACTATTTGTAGGGTTTCCTCTTGAAAAATCCTTCAAGTGGTAATGTGTACACCGATAAGGAGCAAGAAATCTTGATATATTTGGATATCCAACATCGACTAAATAATATTTTCCTACATGAAAAAGTATATTTTTAAAACGTGAAACATTTATTGTATTCTTCAGTAACATACAGTGTAAAATGGAATACCAGGGGGAACTACAAGTGGATATTCTCTATTGAGAGCTAAAGCTAGAAATGGGTATCTGCAACAGACCCTTCCCAACCAACAAGAATGTATTGAAACTTATAATCAAATGAAGAGACAAACATAACATTTGGCGACAAGTTCCCTTTTCTATCACAATATTTACCCTGTAAGTCGACATCGACAATGAATGGTATATCGGCTCCATTAATTGATCCAACACGAAAAACTATAGTCAACGAACACACAATAATAAGACTAATAACACTTAGGAAAAGAAATTTGTGGCGCTAGGGGATTTACCTTGAAATACGGATTGAAATGGTCCTTCCCACTAATTTCTGGAGGGGTGTTTGGACCAGGTGGTATAAAATAATCCACATGGAGTGCTAAGACAGCCATCAAGACCTTGTGGAACTATATGTTTACTGTCTCTCCTGAGTGACCAAATTTATGAGCAATCTTATGATTCCTAAGATTGTGGCCAAGGGTGTGGAGAAGCATCACTAGTTGTTCTTCTAACTTTATGTTTATCGTACCTGTAATGCTTCCTTTTTACCTTAGAATATTGGCTAGTTGAAAGAAGGCTTCGGTACTCATGTCAATTTGGTCATGAAAATCCACCTCATTGGAATGAATAATGCATTTATAAAAACCAATTTCATCACTTCTTTCCTTACGCATTTTTCGTCTACCTTCTTGTGCAAACACTGCTTTGGTTACTTCAAGGACAACAAGAACAACAACGCGAATATGAGTAGTTGTGGTCTTCCAAGATATGTGTCCTTGAACGTTTATATTGTTGGGAAGATCCATCAATGACCTAAAATGTACACGACAATGAAGATTTGAGATACAAAATTGTCACTCATAGGAAGCAAGAGTCCAAGACAACAAAAGAAATGCAACAACATGATTTTATTCCATGTAATATGTCTATTGTGTGTAGTTATTGATAGTTTTGTTTGTATATGTAATCGTAGCTGGTTATTGTCTATAGTTGTTGAATTTGTTAGCATTGTTGCATTAGGAAATCAGTCAAAGTGATATTGGTCAATAGTGATTTGCGCATACCATCTAATCATAAATGGAGCATATATAGTTTGGATATCATACTACTCCAACTAGTACAATTTATGTAAATTTCTCCCAACACCTACTTAGTGCTTGGCATCATATATACATGTTTTCATGAACAAGATCATAAGCCAACCATTAACAATATATACCTATGAACAAGATCATACGCCCAACATCAATATTAGATATTGGCTTATTCTTTAATGATTATAGCTTCAACCATATGAGCAAATAAGCCTATACATAACAAAACTACATAATGCTTATCATAATCAACATGATTAATAATAATAAAATTATATAAATATATATGGTAAGTATATATGCGCGTGCGCGCGCGCGCACACACACACACACACACACACACACAGCTATGTTATAAGTTCTTATTAAGCATGCTGATTGCTATGTAGTCATATTATGTATGTACCATTTCATGATGGAGAGATCAATCCATGTGACTAATTAAATCATTATAATCTCAAGAAGATTGTTAAATTTGTTTGCACGCGGACCTAAAATGGTTTCAAAATGGGGATTGAAAAAACAAGAATTTGGAGATGAAATTTCAATTTTCACCTTTTCAAGTGGAAGATGTATATGCTCATTTTTGGTAAATTGTTGTAGTGGTGGGTAGCCAGTAGAAACAACTCATATTCAAATTCTTGTTAATGATTATAGCTTCAGTTGTATGCTCAAATAAGCATATACATAACAGTGTTACATGTTGTTGATCATAATCATCATGATTAATAATAACAAAATTATATACATATATATGTGCATATATATGGTACTTATATATGAACATATACATATATATAGCTATGTAATAATTTCTTATTAATCATGATGATTGCTATGTAATGATATTACGTTTGTACCATTCCATTATGGAGAGATTAATCCATGTGACTGATTAAATCATTATAATCTTGAGAAGATTGATTTTGTTTAATGATTGGTTTATATGTAGATTACACTCAGCAAGGAGAAATTATCACATCTATATATACTGAGTATATATATTATAGCATATATACTAGAGCATATGCTCACTATATATGCTCCAGTATAAATGCTCTAGTATATAGCTCATTATATATGCTCTAGTTATATCACTTGTAATCTCAAAGTCAGCTTTGGTAGAACAAATTATTATGATTTACAAATGCTAAACCTAATGAACACAAGAGATGGGAATATGAAGAAATTGACAGAATTCTAGAACATTTTAGAGAGTTGGAGTTGGCGGGCAATTTTCCAAATGTTACTGCATATAATCTGTTGTTGGAGGCCTATGCAAAGTTTGGTATTGTCAAGAAATTTGTGGGTGTTTTTTAGGCCTATGAAAAGTCTGGTATTGTCAAGAAATTTGTGGGTGTTTTTTAGGCAAATGCAAAATGCAGGGTGCACCCCGAATGCTTCAACATATAGTACCTTATTAAGTTTCTATAGAAAAAGTGGGCAATATGATGATGTAAGAGAAATTTTTCTTTCTATGAAGGCAAGCAATACTGAACCTGACGTTGTTACTTACAATATCCTCATTGATGCTTTTGGAAAAAGGAGGTTATTACCAGGAGGTCATTTCAATTTTCTATAACAAGGTGCGAGAAAATGTAGATCCTGTGATGGAAACCTACACCAGGATATTGCTTGCCTGTGCAAGGGGTGGCCTACATGAAGATGCAAAGCAAATCCTGCAACACATGCAAAATAGGGGAATAGTGCCCAGTGTGGAAGTTTTCAACATCGTTATTGATGCTTATGAAAATGCAACACTTTATGAGGTAATTTTCACTACTATTGATTTATCAGTGGTTTTTTCCCCTTAAAGTGTGAGCTTTCTTCATTTGTACATAGATGAAATAAACCACATTTTTCTGCAATTTCAATATTACTTGAAGCATCTTTTATGCAATTCCATTTTTTGTTGTGATAAACTGTCTAACAGAAAAGTTTGACATCAAGATGCCATCATTGTATTTAACATCATGGATACATACATACATACATAGGTAAGAGGTCGTAGCCAAATAATTTTTATTCATTTTGAACCTATATACAACCCGACTCACTAGGGGCATCGGTAGGAAAGAGTCAGGTGGAGAAAACCTCTAGTCTAGCCCCATAAACTAAAAACAACTATAACTTAGTATTTTACAAATATTTCGTTTACATGCACCAGTTATAGGGAGGAATATCGTATCCTCGTTTACATTCTGAGGCCAATGGAATTTCATTACATTGACTCCAAAACTACACCAATACTATAATTTACACCCCCTTGCATATAAGGGTATAATTGAAGATTTTTTTATTACATTCAGCACATTGATTTGTTTCTGATGACCCTCTTTTGGTCTAGAAATGTAACAAAGCTGAAAATTTGTCTTTGTACCAGCATAACTTTATGAATCTTCTGAAAAGCATAACTATTCTTGCATAAGACACAAGCCAGACTTTCCCCACACTTGCTGACATTGTTTTTCATTATAGAAGAGACCAACAAAGAAAATATTTACAAATTTGACCATCAATACTTAAAGTGCAAGATAACATTTGTCAACCACTGTACAAGAGAATCATTTCCTCGTGCATTTATGTAAAAGCAATAACAAACTAACCATCTATCCTTTTAACAATTACTATACTTCTTACACTTTCCATTAGCAACCTTGAAAAAATCAAATAATTATTATATTTAATACATATTACTAATTAAATTGATACAAATATCTGAATTAAAAAAAAAAAATCATATAAATTATGTGTAAATTTAAATTTTCGATAAAGCCTAAAGAAAAAAGCCATTGCCGTTATAAATTAAATAAAGCATAAAAAAGAAAAAAAACATTGAAAACATAATACCGTTGGAATAAAGCATTAAGAAAATAATACCGTTGGAATAAAGCGTAAGAAAAAGTTGAGGGGCTATAAATAATAGGGGAAAGCTTTGTCATTCATTCTCTCCCCGAATGTTATTTCCTTCTTTCTTTTTATTTCGAATGCTTTTCTCCTTTTTGCGATATTTTCTTCCTGTGTCCTTCTTTCGTTGAATTTTCTATCGCCGTTGTGTTTCTACAATTTTATTGAGGTTTCTTTATTATTTAATAATTTTTTTCTCCTGTTCTTTCATTTCAGCGTGCACGCTGGTCCGTCTATTCTTTGTCCTCTATTTTGGCTGCCATGGTGGAAGCAGAAAAAAAGACAGAGAAGAGGCGGCGGCAGCAGAGGAGTGAGAATATGCTACTACTAACCTGTAGGTAATCTACTACTAACCTGTTTTTAATATATACCCTAGTTAAATTTTTGGTTCAATTTGTGTATGATACTTTCTCCATACATTTTGTGCTAGCAATAAATTTAATGAGGTTCAATATGACTTGTTGCTAGAGAATCCGAGCAGCTTTGTTCCAATTCATCTTCTTCTAGGTTATCTACTTACTAGTTTACAATATGTACAATAATTAAATTATGTGGGTTGAATCTGTGTGATATATTCTTGGTGTTAAAAAAAATGGATGCTTAAAACATTCATCCCAATATATACCTCTTGGAGCTAATAGATATTTACATTGCTTTGACTGAAGACTGTGTGGTAAGCTTAAGAGGATGAGCTATGACTTAAGGAATAAACCCAAGATTTGCATATTTTTCATCTTTTTAAAAAGTTCTTGTTCATAAGTCTCCAAATCAATGAAATTTTAGTTTCTTGTCAGTCTTAGAAATCCCATAGATGAGCTTTGGATATAGCGACCTATGAAAATATGTGGAAGTTTTCAGGTACATTGATGAGTTGTGGCAAATGTTCATTGAGCCAAGTTTAATATCTTTGGGATAGATTCCTCAACCTGCTTACCAAGAGCAGACTTGGAGTTATCATTGAATCCCATATAGAGTCATGTCCTGACTCTTGAGTGAGTGCCTTTTTCTTTAAAGCCACTAATACAAATGCTTCATCTTCTGAGAGGCGATCTTTGTGCCAAACATTTGATTTCTAGCCAAGTAGGATATTCTAGAGGCTCCAATTTGAGAAGCATGACTACCTTAACAAATTTTCTTAATTAGTAATTTACCTTTCTTGTTGAAGAATGAAGATAAGAGTGCCAATCTGCCCCTAGGACATCGGAAATAAACCTAAGATTTGTATCTTTTTTGTTAGTTTTTAAAAGTTCTGGTAAATTAGGCTACAAAATCAATGATCTGTCAATTGCTTGTCAATTAGCATAGAAATCTCATAGATGAGCTTTGAATTTGGTGACCATATCCTTGAAAATCTATAATTTTATAGATAGATTAATGGGTTTCTATACTCTTATTTGCTTTGTTGATGGGTTGTCACACTCTTATTTGCTTTGTTATTACAATGCTTGTTTGATTAGCTATTGAAGGAATTGGATTTGGATAAATTCTACACTTGTCTTCTTTTCTATTTTCTTGTTGAGAGAATGAAGATAAAGAGTGTCAATTTGTTCCCTAGGACATGGGGAACTGATTGGATGCGTTGTCAAGCATATCTGAGTGGGCTCCAATTTGAGGAGCATGATCTCCTTACCTAATCTCTTTATTAGTAATTTATCTTTCTTTTTGAGAAAATGAAGACAAGAGTGTCAATATGTTCTCTAAGGGGTGTAGGCGTTGTGGAAAAATCTAGCCACTTATGTTACTTTGTAATTTTAAAATTAAAAGTATCTACCTTAGTGCCCCAGTTATTGGAGAGTACTTCCTTAATTTATACAAGTTCATTCCTGCCATGCAATGATTCACAATAATCCCACAGTCCTCGTAATAATAAACCTTACTTTCCAAAGATAATTGTGTCTTCACATTTTCAGACTTTTTGAAATTGATAACTATGTTTCAAAAGGGAAACAATGCCAATAGATAAAATTTACAATGAAAAATCCTTAACTGTCATATTAAATTTAGATTTCTTCATAACTCAATGTTTTCATAAATCCGTAACTGTCATATTAAATCAAATTTGGGCCTCAAAAAGTGTGGGGGAATCCTCTAAATAGATAGAAAACATAGATCAAAGTGGCACCAGACTACAGAAAATAAAAAAGAAGTAGAACTGATGACAGTGATACATGGATGGTTGCAAAAAGACTGCATCTGGTTAATGGTTCCTAAACCATTAAAACAAGTCCAAAGTTCCAATAACATTCACACAAAATGGCAATAAAAAGGAGCTTAGTATTGAGTTTTAGTTATGCCAGAAATCTGAAATATAAGTTTTCATTTTGTGGGGTCAACCTTGATAATTGTTATTTATGTTTTTGCTTTTGTTGTTTTTTTCAAATTTAAGTGCTTTATTTCAGCATAGCTATGAGGACAACAAAAATCACACAGTTTGCGACATTCTATGTAAGAGAGATTTCTACGTTTTAAGCAATATTACATGGACAAACCTGCCATCAAACATATAATTGAATGGTATGCTCCATAAAATTTGAGTTTATTTTAAATGTTTGTGTCAAGGCATCCCAACAGAAAAAATATGTTCCAATTGTTTCTATCACATGCACTTCAAGAAATGTAAACCACATAATCTAAACTTCTTGTATACAATGTCAGTACTGGGAACAGAGTGAAGTAGCATGCAAAGTAGATTTTTTCGATGGACGATCAAGACTTTATCATTGCTTGTAAAATGAAATATATATTGTAGCCAGAATATGAATGAACACCTCTTGTACCACCATCATAGATAATTATTTCCTTATATATGTCTTTAACTAGACCGACCGAAAAATTCTGTGGTACAAAATTCCTCTCATGTCTAGTGTCACTGTCAAAAACACAATTATGCTAGCTTAACTTGACCATTGATCATTTGGTAGTACATTCCAAGCATAATGTGTAATTATACATAAGGAATACAGGCACAAATTAATGAATTATTCTATAAAATGCTTGGACATAATTTCATGGTATGAAATGATTGTAGAATATGCAAAATACTGGGCTCGTTATTAAAGTTGTAAATCGTTTTTAGCGAATTTGCTGGCAGATATAAGTGAAAGTTATGCAATTGCATCTTGGCATCATCCCCAAAGCTTGTGCCAAAATGGGGGCTTTCCCACATGGTTAGAGATCCATTAAAAATTACCAAAATTCAAAAATGATTTTAAGTTAGATCTATTTACTATTTGTGCTGTGGTAAATATGCTTGAAAAAGGTGAAAGTATCAATTGTAAGTGGTTAGCAATTTCATATTTTGAACAACTGACATGTAATTTAAGGAGGGGGATATAATCATATATGACAAAATACCTCACAGAGATGTCGTCTATAGGGCTGCACTTGTAGTCATTACAAATTTGACAGGTTAATTAGGACATTTTCAGCTCGAGAAATAATGAATATCATGAGCAATACTTCAAAATTTTGAGTTTAAGAACTGCATGCAAACATAGAACACTATAACACAAAAAAGATCTTACATCCAATGCAGAGTCCTAATTAAAAAATTATAACTTTGAAACAAAGCCTTCATCTCTGTTATTGTAGAAAATATAAATAGAAAAGCTTAAATTTTGTGTTATGTTTCTTTGTCCCCTGTATATTGGTGTGGTCTTGGCCATGGTGGCAGAAAAAGAAGAGACAGAGAAGTGGCAGAGCCAGAAGACGAATGAGAACAGGCAAAATTCTTCTTCTTCCAGGTAATCTAATTAGTTAGAATAGATAAATTTTGTGGGTTGAATCTGTGTCTCCATACATTCTACGCTGGCAATGCAGGCAATAAATTGTTCTACCTAATTCTTTTGAGGTTCAATATGACTTGTAGCTAACGAGAATCCTCAACTCTGTTCAAAGTTTTCTTCTTCTGGGTAATGTAGTTACCAGTTTCCAATAATGTATTTGATATATTCTCCGTACATTCCTCATTGGCTGCTCTGTTTTTAAGAGTTGTTTGGTGTAAAAAATCTTTTGATCTTTAA
This sequence comes from Thuja plicata, assembly GCA_018584345.1. NCBI lineage: Eukaryota > Viridiplantae > Streptophyta > Pinopsida > Cupressales > Cupressaceae > Thuja > Thuja plicata. The sequence goes on from MU227309.1 coordinate 734,664, forward strand.
GACACTCATCTCAATTTTTATTACATCCGAGTTTCAGTCATCTGATATTTTACTGAAGACTGTGCGACAAGTTAAAGAGAATGAACATCATTGATACTCTCTATTTTCCCCTTTAAATATTCTCAAGTGTGTTATGGCAGGATAGAGTTTGGGTTTTTTGTTAGATCCCTCACCCCTCACACTGAGTTGGCACTCATGCTCATAGAGCAGTAAGTATTTTAGTTACCCATGCATTTTATAATATCAGCTTGTGTAGGACAGATGGAAGTAAACTGTGAGATAATATAATGCGGGGAAGTAACCAAGAACCCCACTAGTCCTTTTTTTTCTTGCCTTGGAACCCATTTTCTGCCTTGGAGCCCAACTCCTTAATTCAATTGTAGTCTATTGTAAGAAATGGATGTTAATTTGACGTGGATCACTTTCAATAGAGGTCTTCCATGTTCCACCTTTCTTGTTTGCTCTACAGTTTTTTTTGGTTGTGGCTTTTTCGAAAAAATAACAGTTTTTCAACTGCTCTGTTTTTCTAGTCAAACAGCCCCATTTTGTTTAATGGGGTTCCGAGTTTTTCTGGTTTTGGGTTTTCAAAAAGTAACAGTTTGTCGATTGCTCTGTTTTAACTTTTAGTTCCTAATTTCTACTACACACTTTAAGATACACTGTTTTATGCTGCCAAGAATAAAGAGGGACTAACTTGGTCTATTTACTGAGCTTAATGAACAACATTGGTAATTTCTGTGTGAAAAGATTAGGACCTATGAAATCCTCCTATGTAGAATTAACTTGACTGTCATCATGCCTTCTTCCATCACCTATCCTTGAAAACCTGTAATTTTTCAGCTAGATTGAGCAGATTTCAGTCAATATTAAGCATGATCCTTGCCATGAAAACCTATGACGATCAATCTGACATGATCCTTGCCTTGAAAACCTATGACATTCAATCTGACATGATGGCTATATGCAGTAATTTTTATTGGAAAACAAGAAAAAGATAAAGTATTTTATTTTATTTCCAATAAAGGAATTTCTATGCTGCTTCTGATGCATATTCTGTGATTTTATATATTGAAGACTTGAAAGTTTGGTTATCAATTTTATTTATTTCTTATCCTTTAATTTTTATTTTGTTCTGAAACGTTAAATACATTTTCTTTTCACTTTGTGCATTTTCTACATTTTGTGAACACTGGGCGACCCTATTTCTTGAAGCATTTACTCAAGTTGTTTGTGCGCTACCACTAAGCATAAGCATATTTTTTTAGATGGTTCCAAACGAATGATTTTATATATACATTAAGTTGTAATATTTATTGAGGCATTCGTTCCAAATTAGTCCTATTGTAATATAAATATGTTTGATGCTGCCAAAATTTCATATGCAATTCAATCAACAGATGTTATTTATATTTCATGATATTGTAAAAATGTTCTGAAATTGATATTTTTCAGCCATTATGATTAATTCCAGCGCATTGTTTGAGAAGCTTATTGCCTGATCCGTGGTTGGTTGGTGAGGGGGGAAAAGTTTTTGTGCCACAAAAATGTATAGTGTGGTCTTATTGTACTTGATTGATGGATACACATTGCTACATGGATTTCTCCTAGCCGTGGGTTTTGTATTAATCATTTGTTGATGAATCCTTGTGTTGGGTCTTTCCAATGTTAAAGAGAATGCAGCTTCATTTTAGGCGCATTGAAATCATTTGACCATCTTTATCCATCGTTGGTGGCTTCATTCTTAAACTACTTGTCCTAGATCTCCCCGTGGCTCAAAATTCTTCCATCAGTTTTTAATTGTATTCTCAGGCCGCATTCAATCTCTTTGGCATTGATCTCTTCACTCTGAGGACAGCCTATCATCTCAGTGCCTTCTTTCGCAATGAAGTTATTGTTTGTCTCGAAAATCAAAAGGTTTAACAGGGTCATCATCTTGTTTTACTGACTTTTGGAATTGGGACAAAGGAATCAACGAAGCTGTAAGTCTCCACTTGTGTATGTCTCATATCATTTGTGATCAGAGTGGCACTGATTTACAATGGTGGCTACATACGTGACAACAGGGACTTGGTTCTCAAACCTTTTATATTGTGGTTGGATGTGTATGTCCCCAATCACATTTCTCGATTGTTAGTGAATGGATGTGTTTTTCCCCATTCGCGAGGAGATGTAAGTGGTTGGATGTGTTTGTCCCATTCACAAGATGTATGTGATTGAAAGTGTTTGTCTCCATTCATATTTGTTGGGTGATTATGATAAGATGTGTGTGTCCCCAACCATAATGGTTATGAGCAGAAGTGTGTGTCCCTGTTCATAAACTATTGTTTTTCGATAGATAAGTTTGTCCCTATCCAAATTTGATGTAAGACCCTGGATAGATGTGTTAGTCCCTATCCCTAGTCCCATGAGTAGATGTGTATGTCCCTACTCTTATTGTGTTTGGTGAGCTACTATGTGTGGTATTAAGTAGTGTGATGTACAATCTCCCCATGTTCACAATAAGGGGGGTGTTGGGAATTAATGTTCACATGCATTAATATTATAATGTGTGTGATAATAATAACGTGAATTATTTTGACTTAAGCAAAAGCTGGTGTTATAGGGACCCCAAAACCCCTTACAACAACAAAGTAAAGATATTTAAGAAAAAGCATAGGAGAAACAACAAAAAGAGACAACTATTGGAACAAACAAATCCAGCAGAGACAACCAAAAAATAGAGGACAGAGCTAAGCCAACTCCTTCAGAGATTGAGCCAGCTGATTTTCAATAATGGTGACTTCATCGGTCGTGTCCTTCAAGGATTTGGAAGCAGAGGTCGTCACCTGGCTTTTCTTCTTCATGTTGGAACGAGTGCGTCTTTCAGGACCCTCTTGGTCAATGTCAATATTCTGCTCCTCCTACCTTGCGCTCTTAGTTTCTTTACCCTCCATAGTTTTTGACACCCTTTTGATGTCTTGCACAATTTTTTCATTTTATTATCACTCATTGAGAATGTCAGTGAGCTTGTCCTCATGGGTTTGGAGTTTAGCCAAGACCGCTCCCACTTTAACTTCCAACTTTTTCCTCTCTTTGACCTCATTATCAAGATACTCGAAGAGTTTGACAACTTTACCATTTAGGCTGTGAATCTCGTTGTAAACCCAAGTATCGGTTTCCAGGGTACAGTCCGCCTTATTTTTAGCTTTTCCTAGAAATTCCAGCTTAACATACGACTTCATACCAGGGGGCACTTCATACCAGGGGGCCATGGCTATCAAGAGCAGAAACGACCTTTTCCCCATGATCCTCCATCTTATTGTGTTCCAAGAAGACAAAAATAGAGCGGTCCACTGCCAAGGCAGAGCTCAAGTTCTCCACATGTTCACGCATTTTCTTTTTCCTTTCTTTGAGCTCCTTATTAACTTTCACCCCCCGTGTTCTTCCCTTTTCTCCACTTTTCCCCTTTCCTTTTGAGCCTTCCCCATCTGCTGGTCTTCTCTATCCTTGTGTTTGCATTCCACTGTCCCACTATTTTTGTAACCAGGAGAAGACTCCTGATTATTCTTCACAAGCCTCCTGGGAGACTCCACCTCTTCCCCAGTCTCCATCCCTTTGGTATCTTTCTACATTGTCTCGTCTAGCCTAGGGCTATTATTAGTAGACTCAGTATTGTTGTTGTCTTTCATTTCCATCCCTCTGTGGAGATCGAGTTTTATCTACAGGTTTTTCGGGGATATCATTTTTGCTTTCTTATCCCAGGGGTTTTTTCTTCCCGGTAGTCTCCTCCCCTTCCTCGTCTTCTCTTTTTTTACCCTTAATTGTCATAAAAGAGGAATTAGGGTTCCTCACCTTACAATACTCATATATGAGTAAAATAAGGCCTTCATACAGGATCGCCTTGCTCGGCTTCTTCCAATGCTCCTCCAGGCTGTGCTTTAGAGAATTTATCTTTATGGTGAAAGTGGTTAACCAATACGAAGTGGTAATTGTGCACACAATTATACCTACCTGCCATCTAAAGTAAAATACTCCATTATGCAAACAAGAACTTTCTTCCATATGGGTTTAATTTGTTCAATTTTGAAGAAATCATCCTCTTTCATTAGAATTTCCTCTTCTTCAAGGGTTTTAGGAAATTTTCTAATAGCAGAGTCAGATGGTTTTCTTTCTTTATAAAACTCCATTCCCTCCTTCGGAAGTCCAGTAATCTTAGAAATGAAATCAACATTTAAATCAGTTTTAACCTTGTACAAAGTAACAGATTCTCCATTCCATCCTTTAAAGATGTCCTCTGCTACCTCTTTGTTGTATCCATGAAGGTGCTCCAGATAGGCCGTGACCTTCCCCTTCTCGAGCTGCCGCCAAACCTCATCTTGCCTCTTCTACTTTCTGCACGAGCTCGGCTCTTGGCATTTTGGGTCTCCTCCCATGGCTTTAGCAATCCTTTTTTCCTTATTTTCCTTCTTCGCAATATGCACAGAACGAATAAGGAAAAAAACCAGGATAGTTAAAGGCAATACCAAGAAAGTGTGCAAGGAAAGAGCAATTAATATTTTTTGGTACTTCCCCCCATAATAACAAATCTTCTGCCCTATGCCGAAATGATTATTTTTAATCCGATAATTGTTAGTTATATTATCGATATGACACTTAGTCACATCCCAATTCACAATCTCATGGAGAATATCATCCCTCTTGATACCTTCTTTCCACATGATTTCATCACATGTCACAGCCAAGTTGGCAATGTGATCAACCGCTTTGTTCTTTTGACGGTACATGTGTGAAATATGTACCTGTCTAAAAGTTTGAATAAAATCTCGGCTTCATTTATGATAGAATCAATGGATTGAGAGGCTTTAGATTTGCCAAGGAGGCATCTAATGATGTTATTTGAGTCTCCTTTGAGCCATAAATTTTAACAGTTGTTTTCTCTTGTTAGAATTATAGCCTATAGAGCCCCCATAGCTTCAGCCACGTGGCTTGATTGTATTCCCAACGGGACAGCCAAAACATCCACACGATTACCATTGGAATCTCTCAGCATAACCCTATAGGAAGCTTGGCCCGGATTTCCTTTAGCCACTCTAGCAAAATTGGCTTTAGTTGACCCCTCAGGAGGAGCGGACCAGATAAGACCCTGCTTGACATTATTTTTCTTTTTCTTAGAGTTAAGGTCACAAAGGAAAAGAGCGTTAGGATCATAGCCTTCATCCTCAGAGATATCTTCTTTGAACAGAGTGATATAATTTTCCTTGATCATCTTGATAGTTTTTCTTGCAATAATCCAGGTTTGGTTTTCCCTGTCTCTGAAAACTCTATCATTGCATTCTTTCCACACATTCCAGCAGACATGAGGGTGTTAGAATCAATTTAGAATAACTAAGAGGAGAGGGGTGAATCAGTTATCCTCAGGTCTAGATGTAGCAAATAAAACTTTTCTATATTTCAGATCTACTCGACAACAGTAGCATATGTCAACAACTTTAACCATGCAGTTTACTGTCTAATGAAATTGCTTGTAGAAACATAACAGTAAAACAAACCATAAGCATTCACACAAGTTGACACAAGTATTTAACGTGGAAACCCAATATGGGAAAAACCACTAGTAACATGCTACCAAGTTTTC
>MU227309.1:741014-754904 GCA_018584345.1 Thuja plicata
CTTTAATTAACATTACATATCCCAATAAAATTAACTAAGTCGGCCAGAGATCTCAAATCTCATCATTAATCCAATTACTGTAAGTCGGCCAACATCACTGTTTCCACTCAACAATTTCACTGGTGCTCGACATTGAACAACTTTGCTCGTCACAAACAACTTTGCTCGGCACAAGCAACTTTGCTCGGCACAGAACAGCTAGAAAAACTGTCTTTGAAAGATAAACAACCAATTATTTTGCCAGAGTCCCAACTGATCAAGTACCCTTTTAATTGCCTTAACTCAACCATTCACTTGGTCTTCTTGTTAAATCTTCTTCATCAATAGTGGATATGGTACTCAAAAAGATAACAATAGTCTCACCAGTTAAGGTTTGACAACAATGACAAAATAACAATTCCTTGCATTGTCACTTTCCAATAGAGGGGCCACCAAAGACCACACCCTTTTCGACTCCTTGTTACCAGCATGACATTCCATTGAGCAAAGAAGGCTTGAATACTTGGGAAAATCGAGGATAATCCAACCTTTTGAAATTTGACTCCAAACCTCTCTAGCATAGGGACATTGAAAGAAAAGATGTAGGACAGACTCAACTTCTTTCTTGCAAAGGAAGCATCTGTTGATAAAGCAGAAACCTCTTTTGCTCAGGTTATCTAGAGTCATGCTTTTGTTCTGCAAGATTAACCGATAAAAAATCTTGATTTTGCGGGTTAATCCTTTTATATAGCAATTTCCCTAGAAGGGAGAAACTTCCTCAGGAGGGGAAAGAGCCAAAAAGGTAGAGGACAGTAAATTTTCCACTAGGGTGGAGGGCCCAAATAATTTCATCAGCCGGATTCTCCTTCAAAATACAAGAGTTGAGGGCCAATTGGATTTTTTTAAGATTTGGATCACATCCCAAATCCTTCCATCTTCCATCAACCCTGTAGTCGGCTATCATTTCCCCATAAGTAGTTTTGATGGTCTGGATAAGACGTTGGTTTTGGAGAGTAACTTCCAGCAAATCCTCTTGCATCCAGCTATCTTCCCAGAATCTTATATCTCTCCCATTTCCTAATTTCCATCTTTTCCCTATGTCCACAACCTTCTTTCTTTCCTGGATGGATTTCCAGATGAAGGATTCATTCTCAACACTAGGAGCATTAAAGAAATCGATCACATTTTGAGAGCTAGCAACATACTTCCTCTTCCAGATAGAATTCTACTCTTTTTCTTCCCCGAACATTCTCCAGATTTGTTTGGCGAGGAAGGGCTCTGTTAATCTTTCTAAAGTTTCTAATCCCCAAACCCCCTCTATTTTTTGGTTTACAAATCTGATCCCAAGCAATGAGGGGCAGTCTCTTCTTCTCTTCAGTTCCAGACTAGATAAATAGGAAGATTCTGAAGAGAACCCCTGAGGAGAAGAACCGTTCTAGCTTGACTGAGAAGGTTCCTTTTCCAACTTGCCAACTTTGTGTTGAATTTCTCTATTAAGGAATTCCAGTAAGACTCTGGGAGCTTCGAGCAGAGAGGGGAACCCAAGTAAGTACTGGGGAGATTATAAATTTGACAACTTAGGATCCTCGAGATTCTGACCTGCCTCTCCTAAGAGGTGTTGATGAAAAACATCGAGCTCTTATTCTAGTTAATAATTTGACTAGAAGCATTAGAGTACAGATTCAAAGCATTTTTAATATTCCTCACCTCTTTAATAGTAGCAAATCCCATGAACAGTGTCATCCACAAATTGCTCGTGGGTACAAGATTGAGCATGAGAAGGCAGCTCCAGGCCATGGATTGCTCTGGAATCCTTGAGAGAGAGAAAGTATCTTCCAAGGCATTCAACCATGATAGCAAAAAGATAAGGGGAAATGGGATCTCCTGCTTCAAGCCCCTAGTTGGTCTGAAGAAGTTGGAAGAGGCTCCATTGACCAACACTGCAGTAGAGGAAGTGGTAACAAGTTGGTTGATTAGCTGGATAACCCTGTTACTGAAACCAAAAGCCTTGAGAACCTTAGTCATGAATCCCCAATCCACCCTATCATAAGCCTTGAACAAGTCCAATTTCATTAGGAGGCCTTGCTTAGAGGAGTGCAACAAATAGTGAATATTTTTGATTAGTTGGATAACCCTATTACTAAAACCAAAAGCCTCGAGAACCTTAGTCATAAATCCCCAATCCACCCTATCATAAGCCTTGGACAGGTCCAGTTTCATTAGGAGGCCTTGCTTAGAGGAGTGCAACAAAGAGGGAATATTTTTGTGAACCACAATTATGGAATCCAAGATTTGTCTGCCTGGGACAACTATTTTGTTGATGGGAAATTAGCCCCTGCAAGATAAGCAAGATCCTAGAAGTAAGCACCTTTGAGATGCTTTTTTAAAGAGAATTGCATAAACTAATAGGTCTGAAAGAGTCAACTTTATCAGCGCCAACAGTCTTGGGAATAAGCACCAAGAAAGCAGCATTGATTTCTTTTAATAAAATCCTAGCTCCAAAGAACTCCTTGACTACATCAGACACATCTTTCCCCACTATATCCCACATTCTCTGGAATACCACCATAGGGAAGCCATCAGACCCAGGTGCTTTATCTCCTTCTAAGGAGAAAACTGCCTTCCTAATCTCTTCAGTGGAAGGAATAGCCTCCAGAACAAAATTATGGTTAGGAGAGACCACAGAGGGAATCGAAGAAATAAAAGCACATCCTGGTTTCTCATGCTCAGGGAAGGATCAACAGAGAGGAGAGATATGAAAAAACCTTGCATTTCCTTAGTAAATATCTTCAACCTTGGTAAGTTTATCTTTATCCGTAACAAAAGAGATCTTATTAGCATATTTGTGTTTCAAGGTCGTCATGTGGAAGAATTTGGTGTTTTTATCTCCTTCCTTTATCCAAATGGCTCTAGATCTTTGCCTCCAGAAAATTTCTTCCTTGGCTATGATGTCATGATACTTTATTAACACTTCATTTTCAAAATCCATGTTCTCGGGGGAATAACCTTCCAGCTGAATCTTGTCTTGGATAGCTCTGAAGTCTTGTTGAATATTCTCCTTCTTATTAAAGATATCCCCAAAGGACTCCCTATTCCATTTCCTAACACAGTCCTTGACTCTCCTTAATTTCTTAGCCACTCTGTACATGGTAGTCCCTTCCACTTTTATATTCCACCAATTATGAAATAACAATTCAAAGTTTGGTTGAGATAGCCACATCTTTTTAAATCTGAAAGGGAAATTTCTCCTACTAGAGAAGGGGTCCGCCATAAATGCAATAGGAAAATGATCAGAGCCCACTTTCAGAAATGAGGAAAGGGAACAAACATACCTTTGCATCCAATTGTGAGAAATTGGAGCCCTGTCAAGTCTTACTTGAATCAATTCATTACCAACTCTTCTATTTGACCAAGTAAAGTTGATGCCTTGGAGATCCAGGTCTATGAGGGCTTGTTGATTAATAAAGTCGCTAAGATCCATTCTTCCATCCATATGGTTTTGCGTTCCTCTTAACTTTTCACTGTCTTTGAGGGGAGTGTTGAAGTTCCCCATGAGAAGCGAACTAGTCCCAGCAAAGGTGATCCTACTTAGAGTTATCTTTTCCCATAACAACTTCCTATTAAACTTGTTATTAGATGTTAGTTAAGATCCAGGAAAAACCATCTTGAATATGAGTGAGCTTAACCGCAACAAAGTTTCCATGTATAAACATAGTTTGACCATTAATATATTTCGCATTCCAGTAGATAACAGTACCTCTAGAGGCCCCCTCAGAGCTACCTGCCCACAACACCACATTCCCTGAAAATTTTGATCTTTTCAACTTTTTCCTTCTCCATTTTAGTTTCTTGAATTAGAATAACGGTCGACTTATGATCTCTTACCATATTCCTAAGGACATCCTTCTTATGGAGACTATTATGCCCCCTCATGTTCCATGAGATTACCTTCATTTCTTAGGAGTAAAGTCGTGGATGGTGGCTTGCCTCCCATCTGCAATATTCTACATACTTTCCAGCTCTCTCCATCTCCTTTCTGATCTTCTGGCTTGTGATCCTATGGGGGATCCCACATCCTTTTTAACTCTTCCCCTAGTAGCCACTCTTGAAGAGTTGGATAAGCGAGCTGGACCTTTCTTCTTTCCTCCATTCTTAAGGGTATTTCCCTCCAAATCTTCCACCAATTTGTTTCCTTCCCAGTTTTCTTCTGTCCTGTCCTAGGGGTGTTCTTCTCAGGGAAGGTTGAGGTCACTCTTTCCTCCTCCTTACCAAAGCCCACCTGATATTCAGCCTCCTGGGTCGTGCTATCAAGGTACTTGTTGGTTTGATCCCTAGAGATCCGATATGAATCCATGGAATCTTCCACACGTGATGGATAAAAAGATTGGTCTCCAAAAGGTAGGTCAAGGTCATTAATTTCTCCTTTGTTAATAATTTCTAAATCCTCACATTCCTTTTCTGGGCCTTCCTTAAAATCTTCCTCTTCTTCCCTTATTTCATCCTTTGTTCCCTCCAACTCCTTTTGAGTTGTTACCTTTACCTCCTCCGGTTGGTTGGGGCTTGATTTGATACTTTCTTCTACCTTATTTTGATCTTCGCCTATCTTAGTTTTATGAAGACCACCTTCCCCTGTTGGGATCTATCCTTCTTCTTTGTCATTTTCCTTCTGCTCACTAATGAGCAATCCAATCTCAGACTCTTTCCCATCTTCCTGCTTCTTACTTCCTACTTCTTCCTTACCCTCCTTGTCCAACACAATAGCTAACTTGGGTATCCAATGTTTCTTGGAAACTAAAGGTTTTTTCTCCGAAGGTTTCTTGTTTTTTTGTTGCTCTTTCTTGGGCAAACTTTTAGCCCAGTGACCACATTTCTTGCAGTAAAAGCAGGCAAAAGGCAAACCTTCAAACTCCACTTCTTGACTCCATTTCTTGAGTTTAGAGATAATGTCTATTTTCTCAGGGAGATCTGTAAACTGATGAATATTCACACAGATACAAGCAAAGACTAATCTAGATTTTGCCGCGGTCATTGGATCTATAGACAACAGTTCTCCAAAGGAAGAGACTAAACCCTTTAATACATCTTCATTCTAGAACTGCAGAGGAAGTCCCGGGAAACGAACCCAGACTGGAGTCAAGAGGAAAAAGGAATCTGTTAATACAACTCACATAGAGTATTTGTAGGAATTTGAGTTGTTAAAACAAATCATTATATTTAGGAGAGTTATTATAGGAGGTTTCCTATAAAATAGTATATGAAACTCTTATATATATGTCAAAGATTGAACAAAAATATAATGAAGCATTGTATTATATTCTTTTTAATTATTCTTGCTTCAACCTCTGCCCATATATCTAATACAAGGTCCAATTGGCAAGAAGATTACAAAATTTGCATAGAACATGATATCTGATATTGGAGGATGGATATAATATAAGATTAAAATAAGTTAGTTGACAATGATTATGTATATTGTAGCAACTTTTAGTTTTCTATTTTTTTTATTTTACTGACCTTTTGTTATTTTGATCTGCAGTTTTAAATGAAGATTTCAAATAGTGCAGCATGTGTTGATTTGCAAAAATATTGTTAAATTATTCTTTTAAGTGTCGTTGAAGGAATTGTGTTGTAGAATTGCAAAGAATTCAGAATTTTTATGTTGTTAAATTTAGAGAGTATATATGTTTTTGTCATTGTTTATTTGACATGTGCAAATGGTAATTTTCTTTTTTTCAATTAATTGTTTGATGTAGTATGCTTTTTCTACCCTGTAGATAAGGTGAATATCAAAACCAGAGCAATATAAAAAGATGAAAGAAAACTTTAATAGTCGAAGACTACTCATCATTTTAAATCAATTGAATCATCAAGATGCAAGATTTTAAATTTTAAATTATAGAGAAACATTACTAGAAGAAAACATTTTACCATATTCAACGACCTCATAATGTTTTTAAATAATCTATAAATAATTTTTGGCATGCTTCAAATAATCTGTGAATAATGCTTTAGCATGCTATTAGGGTCAATTCTCATTAGACCACTCAAAAAGATATGCATGATGATTGTATGGTCTTTGCATGGAGTTGTAGTGTCACATATGTCACATAGGTGTATGAGTTTCGAGTTTTAATTTGTATTAAACTCACATGGTGTACTTCATGTACTTGTTTGTATATCATGGAAGAGTGACATTGACTCTTGTGCATGATGATTGCATGGCTTTTGCATGAAAGGTCTAATGACACATGTCATTTAGTTGTATTATTTTTATTTGAAGGTTGCATTGAACTCTCATGGTGTCCCTAGTTTGTTTGTTTTGGATCATGTTTGAGTGACAAGTGTTAATGTGCATGATGATTGTATGGCTTTGGTGTGAAGGTTTTAATTACATATGTTGATTGTAAGGGAGATTTTTTAAGGTTCTAATGACATATCAATGAGTTTTATTGTTTTTTGTTAAGGTGGCATCAAACTGTTATGGTTTGTCTAGTGCATAATCATACATCATGTCTAAGTGACATTGGCTTTCGTGATCATGATTATATCAATTTTTTGTATGAATGGTCTAATGATCTATATTTTTTTAAGTTGGAGAGGTTCTATTTTAATGTTATAAGGACATATGTTTTTATTTATTTTGGGCTTTTTCAAGGTCACATCATAATGTGATAATACACCTAGTGTGTTTATTGATGCATCATAGCAGAGTGACCTTGAGTCTTGTACATTATGATTATATTAATTTTTGTGAGAAAAAGGTCCAATGATTGATTGATTCTTATGGATTTTGTACAAAAATCTCAAGGCTAATATGCATATGAGTGATTTGCATTTTTTTAAGGTTCCAATGGTATATATCTGGTTGCATGAGAATGTCTCTTGTGCATGATTATTATATGGTTTTTGTCTGAAAATCTCATTGATTGACTGGATTATGAGTTATCGAAGATTTTTTTAATATGTATTTAGTACTATGGAGTGGATTATTTTTTGTGCATTAGAATTGATGTCATTGAATATGTGCAATTGACAATATAGTTCTTCAATAAGTGTTTAAAGGGATATAACATCTCATTGATTCTTATAATGCATCCTAGTACCCTTATGGATTAGAGTTAAAATATACATCAAACTCCTATGAAATGCCTAGTATTGTTATTCATGCATCATGATTAAATGGGTGTGATCTTGTGTCATGATTATAATGGATTTGGACATATATGTGCATTTGAGTTGAATGACATATATGGGATACTATATACAGTGAGTACCATTATGTATCTGTAAACCTTGCATCACGATTTGTGTGTATAAGGTTGAATGGAATATGTAGTTGGCATATATAACATAGTATGAACAATGAATACCATCCTTATTTTGTGAAGTTTGCATAATGGTTGGTGTGCTTGTTCATAGGGCATGTGGTTAGTGATATTCACTCTTGTTCATCATGTTTTTATGGCCTTGGTGTGAAGGGTCTAATGACATATAATGTCATTACATTGTTTTTATTTCAAATCAAAGTGATAATGACATACATATCATGTATTTTTTATATGAGATTTCTTAAAGTTTGTATTAAACTGTATGATATTCCTAGTGTGTTTGTTCATTTATGATGATGATTATATGGATTTTGCATGGATGATAGAAATAGATTCTTCTACATTTTTTATGGATTTGATGAAATATATATAATTGAATTATATGTGTTTTCTTTGGATGTTCTAATGACATATATGTCAGTATTGTATTGGTTTTGTTGGAAGGTTGCATCAAACTTGTATGATGTGTCTAGCGTGCTTGTTCATTGGTCATAGTTTTAATAGAGTGTGGTATATATTGTGTATGAATCGGTCATAGTATTTTACAGATGCCATGTATCTATGTGATGTTTACAGCATTATTAGTTTGCAACAAGCTCCTATAGTTTTCCTAGCATGTTTATTTAGATGTTTTAGCTAGTGACATGTGCTTGTGCATGAGGATTATATGATTTTTGCACGAGGGTCAAAAGCCACATGTCTTTAAGTTGTATGGGTTTGGTTTTATGGTTGTATCAAACTCAATAGTTCACATAGTGTTCTTGTTTATGCATCATGATTGATGACATGGACTTATTCTATATAATGATTGTATAGATTTTGTGTAAAGGGTCTAATGACTATATGATTACCTTGTACGAGTTCTATTTGAATGTTTGAATGAAAAATATGTCATTGTTATTTGGATTTTGTGCAAAGAATTGAATTCCATGTCATTGAGCTATATGGATTTTTTATGGCTATGCTAAACTCCTATGGTTTGCATGGTGTACTCGTTCTTGCATCGTGATCGAGTGTCTTTTGTGTGAAGAGTGTAGTAGAATATGCCATTAAGTTGTATGCTTTTGTTTAAAGTTTACATAAAATTCATGTTGTATGCTTGGTGTAGTTCTATGGCTTTTGTGTGAAGAATTTGGTGGCATTCACTAGCGTGCATGAATATTATATGAACTTTGTTTGAGGTCCAATGATATACATGCCACTGAATTGTCTGTGGTTTTTTTAATGGTCATATCAAAATCTTATGGTGTACATGAGGATTTCTTCATGTATCATGGTTTGATTTTTGTAAGTTATATTAAATTCTATGGTGTTCTTAATGTGTGTTTATCATCATATTTGAGTCACATGATATTTTGTGCATGATGATTGTATGGATCTCTCTTAAAGGCTCTTATAATTCATTAGGTTGTATGTATTTATGAAAACAAATTTATAGCTAATTTGAACCTAACTACTATATGGAGTGATTAGTGTTATCGTGTATTGGGACTGATGGCAATAACATATAAATGATTATATAGATTTCTAATGACGTGTGTGTTAGTGTGCGCTTATGCTATAAAACTAAGTGGAATTGATTATAGGGTATATGTAGGATCATGGTATACCAAGCTATGGTCTTAAGAAGCAATGAAAAATTAGAAAATCAGGGGTAGTCAACTTGACGTAAAAAGTTGAACATCTTATCAACCTTATGTGAAAAAGGTGTAAGAATATAATAGAATCAGTAGGAAATTGAATGTAGTTTCTAAACTACTAGCACATTCTGAAAAGAATTTAATCTAATTGTTGAAAATTTTAGATTTCGTTGCAGACAAAAATTTCAGAAAAAAGATAAAAATACTTATATGTTTGACCACCTTAATCACAATCAAATGATGATATTTTTTCACAAGATTATAGATATAAGTAGTAGACTCGTGCCCAGATGTGACACATATTTTTGTATAATATTTCCCAACTAAATAATTAATTATAAATTTTGTGCTATAACTTTTTAGAATAAAAAAATTCCCGTATCTGACCACCTTAACTAATTCTAAACTTTACAAAATTGAAAACCTTTTTTTTCTTATAGTAGGTGAAGCATAGAATGTGACGCATGTATCAGATTTCAAAAAGGTTAAATCGTTTAAAACTTATAATTGTTTTTCAATCAGTCTGTCAATTAGGACTTTAGAGGTAACTTAATTAGAAAATAAGTAATAATTACTTATTGAACTTGAAATTTTACAACAATACTATTAATGGAAAGCTGATAATCTCTTTAAGAAACCCTTTTTGTTTCATCAATTTTGGGTGAAAAAAAAGGTTGTCAGGTACATGGTTGAAGTCTGGAGATCAGAGGAAATATGGTAAACATGTTTTTTGGGTTGACCATCCACGTTTAGCATTGCAAAACCAAAACTTGAGGCAAATACCAAGGCAATTCAGATATCCAAAAGAATATCAGATATCTAAGTTTATCAGATATCTGATATTATCATATATTTGATATGTCCCGTCCAAATTCTGCTTTCCATTTGAAATTTCAACATTTTCATTTCAATGCTATTTTCAATTTTGATTTTAGTTTTTTAGTTTTTTATAGATTTCATTTTTATAATATTAATATTATATAAATACTGGATGATAATAGTATAGTATTAATAAATTAATATTATTATTTATATTAGTATTGTATAATAGTAGCATTAAATAATATTAATGTTAGTATAATATTTAGTAATATTAGTATTAATATATTATTATTATTTCTATAAGTATTA
Organism: Thuja plicata; assembly: GCA_018584345.1. NCBI lineage: Eukaryota > Viridiplantae > Streptophyta > Pinopsida > Cupressales > Cupressaceae > Thuja > Thuja plicata. The sequence continues at coordinate 751,093 of MU227309.1, forward strand.
TATTATATTATATATATTAGTATTGTATTATATTATTATTATTTATAATACCTAGGAGAGAGAGAGAGAGAGAGAGAGAGAGAGAGAGAGAGAGCTATAACATAATAAATTATAACATTAATATTATAAAAATATAATATTAATATTAAAAAAATAAAATCTATAACAATAATTAAAAACTAAAATAAAAATTGAAAATAGCATGAAAATGAAAAAGTTCAAAATTGCAAATCATGAAATTTTAAATGGAAAGCAAAATTTGAGCGGGTCATATCGGATATTTGATTGGCCTTACTGGCATCCAAAACCATATAATTATTCTCTAGGGTCCCGCAATTCGAGAACCATGTTTTTTGTAGAGAATTTTATGGGATTAGAGCTGTGGAGAACAAAAAAAACTTTTTCCACCTGTTTTGGTTGAAATTTATTGATTATAAAAGGTTTTGCATAACCTTTTTGGTCTCACCATGGGGAGTAGTAGTCGTCGAAAGCATAAATGGAAGAGGAAGCTCACAAATGAAGAGATTGAAGTGTATAGAGAAAGGGATAGGGTTGGCCATCAGAACAAGAGACAAGGTATGCTAAATATTAATGAAGATGAGGCCATAGGCCCACTCTTAAATGTGGTTTCAAGTGAAGAACATGAATTTGAAATGATTTATGACAATAATATTAAAAATGAGAATATATGGATTGAAGATGAAAATGTAAGATTTGAAAATGAATATGTAGATGTGGACAATGGAAGTGTAGACATTGGCAATGACAATCCACCGATTGAATATGAAGGAATTGACAATAATAATGGCATACAAGAACCAAATCAACGTTACACATCTCAAGATTATATGAGAATGAAGTCCCTTGCGAGGAAGAAAGACAAACTTTAATTTTGAGACCTTCAAGAACAACAAAATGGTTACTTGAAATTGATGAGACCATAATGAGCAATTTAGATAGAAAGAGATCACAAAGAACCATTTGGTTGTGGGCTTCAAGACTTTTTGATCAATTTTTTAGCCACAATACATTGGTTGAGCATTGTCAAAAGTTTGTGTAGTTGTTAAAGATGCAGAAGATGAGACCTACACTAGCCAAATTGAAGATTAGTGTGAACAAGAAAATGGAGAGGAATGCTATTATTGTGAGAAATCTTTTTAGTGCTCTCAATTCCATTGGGAAGACTACCAGGAAAAATACAAGAGAGTCGCTCAGAGGGTTATTACAACCTCTTTAGTAAGTCGTCATTTGAGAAACGCTCATTTGATGAGACAAACTTGCGTTGACTTGAACCTAAATCATAAAAATTTGGATAGAGCACTTGCAAGAAGAGAAAGACTTGATGATCCTCTTCAAAATGATACATGGGCTTATGGTGGGAGAATTCCACGTTGTGATAAGAATCTTACTAATGGTGTGAAGGATCAAATTCAACTACTTTGGCAATCTAACTCAAGAGTGTCACCAAATGTGAAGGATGTCTTGAAGTTGAGAACTGGCATTCAAGATTGCACCCCACATCCTAAACATTATTTGGAGGTGAGTCAAACAATGTCGTTCAAAACATTTTGTGAGACACATCAAACATTGCAAATGTCACAAAGAGCTTTTGAAGCCTTCAAGCCTTTTTTGTGTACCTCTTAAGATTCGAAATACTTGTGGTTGTAAATATCATGTGGAGTTTTCAATGCACCATGAACTATTACGATCCCTTCATTCTACTTTGCATACTAATGAAATGTTGGAGGAGTGTGGTGCATGTGCTCTTCCAAAATCATCAAGAGACTTGCTAGATCATTTTTTATGTCCTAGAGATGATGGATGTTTCTTTTATAGACAAGATTGCTTAAATGACAAAAGGTCAGAGTGTGGTGAGTTAGTAAAGTTTGTTTCATGTTTTCATGAGGATCGTGAACACGATTTTGGAAAGACAATTGTCAAAAAAAAGTATATGAAATGGTTAAATATACTTTGAAAAGTGGAGGTGAAGGCTCTAGATGTGAGTTGGGTACAAAAGAATGCAATGTAGCTGATTTTATTTCAGATTCCAAGAAGAAATTTTTTTACAAGTATGCAAGGCATAGTCACAAGTCTCAGTAGTTGGATCAACAATTCAGGATGTGTATGGACACTTTCCCGATTGGCATTATTATATCAGTTGTTGAATTTGTAGAGAACTATACATTGCAACCCCAAAATAAGTTGAAAGCTCAATATTATAATTATATGCAGGTTGTTATATTTGTGCATATAACATATCGACATTCCCTTGATAGTCCAAAAGATAACCGAAAGATAATCAGAGAATACCATTTTTATATGAGCAATGATAGATCTCACTCTCACGAGTATGTCCAACATTGCTTTGAGAATTATTTTGAGTGGGTGCGGGAAAATGATGTTTCTATTAATAAACATCTCATTTGGTCAGATGACTGCATAGGTCAATTAAAAAATGCTCATATGTTTTATTGGCTGTGTAGAATGCATGTAGAGATAGGTGTACCTCATATTTGGAATTTTCTTGAGGCCGAACATGGAAAAGGGGAGCATGATGGAGAAGGTGCATGTTTAAAGAGAGCTCTAGTTAAGGAGCAATTAAGGATTTGAGGTGCAGAACTCCTTGATGCTCATTCTATTTTTGATGGGTGTACTTCAACATTGTCATAGGGGGACTCTTGATTCAGTAGTGTGCAAATTATTTTGGTTGGTTAAGTTGGGCACAATAGGAGATAGGTTGGATTTTCAGACAGTGAAATATTCTTCAAAAATGCATTCATTTCGAAGCTTGGATGCTAGTACATGGACCATTTGGACACGAAAGTTGACTTGTTCTTGTCTCAGCTGTCTTCAGTGTGATTGGGATCAATGTGAGCGAAGTGAGTGGGTTGATATTGTTAAAGTATTGTTCGTTCGTGTTTAATAAATGACGAGACAATCATAATATAAAATGAAGTAATGCAAATATTATTGAATCGAATTAATTGTCATTGAATCGACTTAATGGTCGAATATGATTATCGGCCAAGTATGCAAAGGAAGTCACGTATCGTGACTTTTATATACGAATAGTCACGATACTATCAGACTCTTAGTATATGACAGTCACGATAGTATCGTGACTGTCCGATTATATTAAACGTGCCATTTGATATACCTTGGCTATACGATATACGATTTACTATGTGCATAAACAATAATCATAAGTTATACAATATGTTAATATGAACAGTCATGACTCGTCATATAACTTAATATGATGAGTCATGTCTTTTCATATTCACATCCTTTAGATTCAATATATATAGTCATTATATTTTGTAGAATCAATCAATAAAAAATGCAATTGTATTCTACTACAACCATTCAGTTTTATATCTCATTTTGATCCATATTTCCTTAACATGGTATCAGAGCAGCAAGGTTATTAAAAGGAGATAAAATATAAACCTTAGAAAATCTATAGCTGAGTATATTTTCAAATTACATAATTCTTGAGCATAATTCTTTAGAGGTGACTCATTGCATGAGAATGGAAGATAAATTAGCAGGTCCTTCAAATTTTATATCTTGGAGAACCTAACTTACCTCTCTTCTTATGGAACTCGAATTAGAGGAGTACATAGAAAAAGATATTAAAATACCCGAAGATGAGACAGAGAAGACCACATGGAAGGGAAGGAATAATAAAGCCAGAAAACTGATAATTGACTCAGTAAAAGACTCCATTCTTCCTAGTATATCAAGAATTACCAGTGCCTTTGAAATGTTTAATATCATTCAAGACACATTTGAGATTAATAATGCTAGTA